>VUQG01014511.1:11272-62595 GCA_015106755.1 Etia nguti | reverse complement strand
GTTTGTGCTCTAAACAGGTATAAACATGGCAGATCAAGATAACCAGCGGCCAGACAAACAGGTTTTAGGCATAGAAGTGCACCAGATGAAATCAGATTTTATGGTAGTCGGTCTGTTTTCTCTCTCATTTTATACCATTTGCTTATAAATGAGATTTGTAGATGTAGCACAGAACTAGACCAAATTGGTAAAGTACATGCTGCATGAGAACATTATAGAGTTAGCTCACAGTTACATTATCGCAGATTAAACAAACAGATATGAACTTTATGTTTTTATTTAATTCTGTCCTTACGTATTTACCTACCACAGTAGCTTTGGGCAGGTTCAGGCTGGCACTTTATGCCAATGAAGCCGAGACTCTCATGACAAAAGAAAGTGAGGCTATTTCCCCATTGGTGAACAATTCCTTGAAAAAATAAGTGGATTTTAAAGGTTAACAGTTTATTTAAAGCTCCGGATTATTTTAAAAAGACTTATTTGTGGTGCATTCAGTGACCTGTTGTAAAGTCAGGTTAATTTAAGTGAACTTTCAATAAAAAATAGTGGTATTAGTGTATATCTGATGCTGTGTTATGGATAATGTTAAAGAAAATGAGAGAAAACATGCAAAAAGACACAAAACATACATTTTGTTGCAATCAGTAAAACGTAACTGGTCAACTAATTAACTCAACTTGTATTCTTTCTTCACATGTCAATCACATCCAACACATCTCATTTTCTTCCTCTCTGACAATCGTTACGCTCCATTTTCTGTGATTTGCATGGTTCTTCTTCCCCATTCATCTCCATGAACTCATTTTCCCTCCATCTGCCTCCTCATAATCCTTTGCCACACACACATACATACATACACTTTTTCACGCATTACACAACACCCCAGTTACTGGAGTGGATCCGTCGCACCATCCCCTGGCTGGAGAACCGAATGCCCGAGAACACCATGCAGGCCATGCAGCAGAAGCTGGAGGACTTCAGAGATTATCGCCGCCTCCACAAGCCGCCCAAAGTGCAAGAAAAGTGCCAGTTGGAGATCAATTTCAACACCCTGCAGACCAAGCTGAGGCTCAGCAACAGGCCTGCATTCATGCCCTCTGAGGGAAAGATGGTCTCGGTAAGTCAGGGCAGTTTCTCAAAGAACAAACTTGAAAAAGTTTGAGATGTCAGAAAACATTTTTTCCTTTAATTATTTTGCACAACTGTTGTGCTGCATTTTCTACTATTACATAATATGAATAATTACACAATGACAACAACTGCATAAACATGTTACAATTTATAAAGTCTCAAAACATTAGAGAGGCATTTTCCCCATTATAACTGTGAAATAAGTAGTATATGAACAAATCGAATAAAATTCCTCTAACTGTAACTTCACTGTTTTCAATTCCCTTTTTGTTCAATCTTATAGCTTTTATCATTAACTGAAAAAAGGCTATAAAACCTCACCTGTAAAGCATTTATCAAAACTCAAATACAGCCAGACAAAACTAACAACTGCTTTTGAACTTCTAAATGGCTCAAACGCCAAGTCTGTAAAACGATTTTTGTGTAATTAAGGTGCTCAACATTTCACATGCAAATTCCAAGCAATATGAATGCATGTAAAACATTAAGTGTTTTCAAACAGTGCCACAATAGTACCTTAACATTTTGCACTCAAGGTTTAGCAGTCTCAGCTCCACGTTGAGGACTGTTCTAAACAGAATAAATCGTCACTCCTTAAGTAGAATACATACAGTTGCTAAGTACAGACTCAAGACGGTAAGCCATAAAAGTAAATGCGAGGTTTAAATAAGCTAATGCTAGGTTTTGGATGTGTGTAGTTGTAAAATAATATATGTAGTCACAGAACATGAAAGCTGTTTTGTTTACTTGGATTTATAGCTCAGATTTTCATCCATTGAAGTCACACCCTGTTTTAGACTGTTTCTCCTTTGCCTCATACAGGACATTAACAATGCATGGGGAAATCTAGAGGGAGCAGAGAAAGGCTACGAAGAATGGCTCCTTAATGAGATCCGCAGGCTGGAGAGACTCGACCACCTGGCAGAGAAGTTCAGGCAGAAAGCAGCCATCCACGAAGCCTGGACTGAAGGTACCTACTGTTTTGAAACAAGTGCACATAAGAACATAAAGAACCAAAGTGCTCCTGTCTTTAGTTCTGTGTGGCTCAGGTAAAGTAAAAATGCAGAAGTATAGGTTGGAGATATTTAGTGTTATTTTAGCTTTAATGATATACTTTCTGTGTCTCCCCCTGCAGGTAAAGAGGACATGCTGCAGAAGCGGGACTACGAGACGGCCTCTCTGTCAGAGATCAAGGCTTTGCTGAAAAAACACGAGGCCTTTGAGAGTGACCTGGCGGCACACCAGGACCGCGTGGAGCAGATTGCTGCCATTGCACAGGAGTTAAAGTAAGAGAAGTGAACAGATGGAAATCGTAAATTGTGCAGGAACCTTCTGTGGATCAATAAAAGGATGAAGTAGAGTTGGATAATTTGAGGGCTCCTGTGCATTTACAGCTTCCCTGTTTGCACAGTAAAAGCTGAGCCTACAACTAGGACGTTCTGCTCATTCTCATTTCACGCCACATAAAACACAAAATCAACAAATCAAGATGACAGACAAACAGGAACAAAATTCTTATCTATAAAAGATGATTAATGTGAGTTAAAGCTGCTCTGCTGCAGATAACAAACCACATGTGTTCCTGTCTCTTTTGTGCTCCAGTGAGCTGGACTACTATGACTCCCCTAGTGTTAATGCTCGCTGCCAGCGGATCTGCGACCAGTGGGACGCTCTGGGAGCTCTGACCCAGAAACGCAGCGAGGCTCTGCAGGTAACATGGGACAAGCCCAAAGGGAATCCAAAGTAAACAAGCTACCAAACAGTCACATTTCTGACTCACTTTAAAGAACTCACTTTAAAGTGCTTTAAATTCCCCCTGTCCTTCTTTATGCTGGTGAGGGCAAAAATTTAGAGATGAAAGAGTTTTTCCTCAAAGTGAGAAGCTGTGACGACAATTTCAGGGTTCCTGCTGGCCTTGAAAATCCTTTCAAGTTTAGAGACTTTATTTGTGAAGATATAACCCCCAAATCCCTCTATGAGCACTGTGAATGCTCATGCAAAAAATAAGCCTCTGCGAATTCTTGAATTTCACCCAAATAGACTTTGAAGGTCAATAAAAACCCTGTAAATTTGTTTATCACATTTTTAATGCTCAACAGAGAACAGAGAAGCTCCTTGAAACCATCGACCAGCTGTACCTTGAGTTTGCCAAAAGAGCAGCTCCGTTCAACAACTGGATGGAGGGCGCAATGGAGGACCTGCAGGATACATTTATTGTCCACACCATTGAAGAGATCCAGGTGAGATGGGGAAAAATAGATGCGACTTTAGGGAATAAATAGAATTATCAGCCTTTAAACACACAGCAGGGGTTATGTAGCTGAGAAGTTAACGCAGGTGTTTGTTAGTTTGGAAAGTGTGCTTGTTTACTTTCTTTCAGCTATTATCTATGTCAAGTTAATGTGAAGAAGCAGCATATTGCCTGCTAGCTTAACATAAAGACTAGAAAATGGTGGAAAAGCTGCATGTAAAATTTGTTTTAGGCGACACAACTGCTCAAATGATTAGTTTGTAGTTTTCACCACAGAAACCCAAACATCTCTGTTTAAGAATAAAAAAAGGCTCAGAAATGACTTCAGTTCTTAAGGAAGCTTTAAAAACTAAATTCCATGTCAAATACTTATATACAGATGCAATGAAAAGTTTCCTAGGGGGAATCTGGGGATTAAAACTAACCATAACATCAGGAGCTTAATTGATATGAGTAAAGTGTAGTATTTATTCAGAGTCCAAAGAATACCAAAAGTCGAACCCAACTCAGCTGCTGCTTCATTTCAAGTTCTTTCTTTAAAAATACCTTTTATAGTTACCTTCTGCAAATTTGAACTAAAACTTACACCACAAGGGGGCAGCATTTTTACCAGTGCCTGGTTAAAATAAAGCATATTGCACTTTCTAGTGGTACATAATGGTAATAAATGAACATATGACCTAAACCTAGTTCAAAGTTGATATATCTTCAGTATACTAAATAGATGCTTTGGAGAAGTCATAATGGTTGTTACTTCACATTTTGCTGAGTACTTCTTATGATGTGAGACTACTAAAATCATAAATATACCAAGATTTATGGTTTTATTTCATGACTACATAATTGGTGGGACTGTTGCAAAGCAAACCATCCCACTAAATGTTATATGGAAACAAATTCTCCAAAACGTTTGCACCTAGCTAGTCCAACACCGTCTGTTTTAGAAACACCATTCAAACTCTAAAATGACCGGCTCAATTGTGCAAAGTGTGCTTCTGTAAAGTTTTGGTCTGAGATTTATCATTATCAAAAGATTTAACGACTTGTCACACACAAAAAAAAATTCCATTAATTTCAGTACCGTTCAGTATTCAGAGCCTTTGTCAAATGACTCACTTCAGTAGTATTCTAAGGTCATATGAAAATTATAAACTGTACAACAGGCAGGCAGGTTTTGCTATTTAATGATTAAGCAGTGATAACGTTAGCTGGCTGTTTGTTTTGAAGCTCTCTCAATAGCTGCTTAGCACTGGCCACCTAACACCAACACTGAAGAATTGCGTTAGGAAGCCTACTGCTAACAGTTAAGCACTTCCAGGTTTGTTTGTGCTATTGTATGCGGTACTTCCTCTTTGCCACAAATCAAATTTGATCTACCACAGGAAAATTCCAGCCCAGTGGCTCGATGGCTGTTTCTATGAATGTTACAGAAAGCTTTGATAAAATAAAGCACCATCTGATGTCTCTTTAAAGCTGAAGTTTTTTATTTAAAACTCTCAGCAGGTGGATGTTGTTCTCTTCTGACAGGCTGCAGACTAAAGTCTAACATTTATCAAACAGATTTGACACAGACACACAGACATGGATCTTCTCATCTCACTCACAGCAGGAATGCAATTAAACGCAATATCAAAGTTTGACTTTGTCAGTGTCTGGTATAAGACCGTGAAAGCAGATGTAAGCAGACCTAAGCAAATTTGTCTTAACTAATGAATCAATCAAGAGAACAAAAAAGAAAGTGCAGTTGTTTGAATTAACACTTCATCAGACGGAGGAAGCTCATATTACATGTGTTTTGTTGTGGCTGCTTCTTTTTTTTTATTTTTTATAAAACATTCTTAATATCTCTGCACAGTGTTATATAAGTTCTATATCATTACAGTTTTAGACAAAAAATTTCAAATTGTCATTTTTTTGTATTTCACATTTGTAATTCAAAAAAAAGGCTAATCGTCTTTATTGTTTGTCTACATTTTGTGTCTCAGGGATTAAGCACAGCCCACGAGCAGTTCAAAGCTACGCTGCCAGAGGCTGACAAAGAGCGCTTGGCCATCCTGGGAATTCACAATGAGATTGCCAAAATTGTGCAGACCTATCATGTGAATATTGCTGGGACCAACCCCTATACTACCATCAACCCACAGGAGATTAATGCCAAATGGGACAAGGTAATAGAATCAATAAAAATGTAAAATATTATGTTTTTTGTTTTTATTTGTTGGTATTTTAATGTGTGTGTGTGTGTGGGGGGGGATGATGCATGATGAGGGAAAATTTGGGGTCTGGTGCATTTTTTTCTCCTTACAGTTATCCATTCACCACTTAATCCAGATTTTTAAGTGATCTGGAGCATCCGTCCAACCAAACCACAAACAAACAAAAAAACAAAATAGAAGAAAGGAAGAAAACCTGTGTTGGAAATGAAAGGAAAAATGGATGAGACAAAAAAGTTGGGATGAAGCATAACATGAAGCATAACATAGTAAATAATATAAGTCTTGGGAGAACAGTTGGTAAAGAGAAAAACATCAGGGAAGGAAAAGCTTGTTTTGTGTCATGTTGGTTTTTATTACTTTTTAATATTTAATCAGTGAGAATACAAACCCACATTTTATTGCACACAATTTGCATAATAATTCAGAGATGATTAAATTTAGAACAAAAGATGGGGAGAAAAAGGCAGGCAACAAAAGAGACAACAAAGAAAATGTAAGCTCTTTAAAGTAACTTAAAATGAGCATGGCAGCTCCAGTCAAAGTAAATTCATGCTTTGGTAAGCTTTAATGGCATAAGAGGTTTGTTTTTATATTCAGTAAGGGAATAAGAACTTGTGTTATAAAAAGGGTGAAGCACTGAGAGTATTTTTTTTTTTTAAATGGGGGGAAAAGAGGTTTTCCATTTATTACAGGTTGCATTGTTCCCTCTTTATTATAGTTACATGAGTCAGTATTAACGCACTTGGGTGTTTCCATCACTCTCCCGGCTGCTGTAGGTCAGGCAGCTGGTGCCGCAGCGCGACCAGGCTTTGATTGAAGAGCACGCCCGGCAGCAGAACAACGAGCGTCTGCGCAGACAGTTTGCCAACCAGGCCAATGTCATCGGGCCCTGGATCCAAACCAAGATGGAGGTCAGTGTGAGCAGAAACGCCAGTTGGATGAGCACATTAAAAGCTGAGAATGAGGCCAGGGTGATGGCTACTGCAGCACCGTAATATCTCACCACAGTCTGTGTACTTTTTGTGTAGAGTTTGGTCTTTAGGTCTGAACTAGGGGTTATTAGTTTTTTTCCTGTCACAAAATTTCATATTTGAAAGTTTAAAACAACAAATGGTAAAATATTTAAGACTTTAGTTTTGGCCTTTTAATAGTTGCTCTTATTTGGTGTTAAAATGTTATTTTATAACACTTTAAAATGTGGGAGCCACAGCCTTATATAAAGGAGAAATTGTTATGTTCTAGAAAGCTTGATCCTGGTGGTACTTGCATAATGGTGACATATGTTATATTCAGTAAAATAGCAGAGATACTGCCCTTTTTTTTAAAAAAAAATTGATGAACGAAAAGCTTCAAAGCCAAGCTATGGTATTTGATTTTTGGCTGTTCTTGTATGTATTCATGTATGCATGTCCTCATCTCTGCTGTGACTCATTGTTCTCATTAAAAGGTGTCATAACCTTCTCTATGTGCTTGCACAGGAAATTGGCCGCATCTCAATCGAGATGCACGGCACCCTGGAGGACCAGCTGACGCACCTCCGCCAGTACGAGAAAAGCATCGTCAACTACAAGCCAAAGATCGACCAGCTGGAGGGAGACCACCAGCTCATTCAGGAAGCTCTCATCTTTGACAACAAGCACACCAACTACACCATGGAGGTAAACATTTCTTCTGGCTCCAACAAATATTCACATTAGTGTTCCTAATTTCACTTCTCACTCCGGCTCTTTGACTTGTCTGTCTGACTTGGCTGTGTCCTGTGAATACTTTGGTTTTCTTGGTTTCCAAAGACTACAGAACAATAGATGGCGGTATGTTTACATGGCCACAAGAAAGTCTTTAAGAATATGGAACTTTTGGCGGTTTACCATCTGGTCTTGAGTGTACAGTATCAACTTTCTGGCTCACGAGCCAAGTTTTGGGGAACTATGCCCGCCAAAAATAGTTTTTACAAGCCAAACTAATTTGTATTTTGTCTGCATAATTACAGACATATTTTCCAAACTTTTATGTAGGCGTCTGTCCAGAATCAGCTACTGGGAAGCAACAAAAGCACCTCGTCTACTGTTTTTTAGTAAATGAGGCATATTCTTTTTTCTTATGAGAGTAGATCTCTTTTTAATCTACTTTCTTGTTGTCTCACACAATAAATTACATGAAAATATTAAAACCAGCAATAAATTCCCTAAAAGTTCATTGGTGTATTTCTGTGCCAGCGAGCTCTACTGTTGTCCAAAAATTAAAGAAGAAACACATCTGTTAGCCCTGATGTCGCGCTTTGTTTAAGGGTCAGTCCCGTATATACAGTCCTCTCCATACGCGCACTGATCTGGAGTTGAAAATAGTCCCCAGCAAGTAGAATATTTGCTCGTGTTTCAGTGTTTACTAATACTACCATGCTCAGCTGGTTTAGTAAACTATTTTGCATATTTGTTTGTGTTTTGACCATTTTCTAGCTACACATATTTGAGCAGAATCTAATGGATTTGAACCCTGAGTAACGCACACTGTAAAATCAGTGCGGAGAAATGGTTTAAACATGGTTTTGCTGTTTTTATGGGCTTTGTTGACATAAACATAGTTTGGAGGATACTGTTTTATACACGGCTGAGTGAATTGTACTCAGTCTGGAGTGCAGTTGATAGACAGCCATCATTTTTCACTGTATTCTTTGTACTCGTTAGAGCAAAAGGGCAGACAAATAATAGAATGTGCATTATCAAAGCATTCAGATAGTTGTTAGAACTTTTTATTCTTCAAAAGTACAATTTACAGGTTATATCTGCCTTGTACTGGGCTGCAGTCTTCCTCTTCTCTTTACACAGGGCATAAAACAATCCACAAATCAGCTCTGCTAAAGCTCAGCTAAAACCGGTCCCTCTGAAACTCTTCTTTAGCCCACCTTAACACTTCCTTTGCCTTCATCTTTCACTCCCCTCCAGCACATCCGTGTGGGCTGGGAGCAGCTGCTAACCACCATCGCTCGTACCATCAACGAAATCGAGAACCAGATCTTGACACGAGACGCCAAGGGCATCAGCCAGGAGCAGCTGAACGAGTTCCGGGCTTCCTTCAACCACTTCGACAGGGTCAGTACTCGTCAGTACTGTGCAGACACAATGGAGAGGTCTGGACATTTGCAGACAGCTTTAGTTTGTTGTAAACTTGTGACTATTTTGACATTTGGGAAATATGCTTTTAGGTTCCTTCACTAACAAATTTGATGCACCTCTCATATTTGTCTGTTAAATCTAAGGCTAAACCAGCTAAACACAAAAGAAGAAAAACAGTTTTCCATGTTCAAGTAACTGACATAGGACACTAGCTTGTTAATTAGCATGCTGTAGCTCATTTGCATTCAGCAAATGAGTTGAAAAAGTTTCAAAGTACAAGTTGCACACTTTGACAAGGGTATTAACTCAGACTGTTTCCCGGCCAGGTCTTTTGTCCCAAAATAGGACTTTGGTGTTTCTACGCATACAAGCGCCAATAGAGCAACAACCTAAAACCTCTTTGGGATGTGCCAAAAATTCCTCTATGCAGGAAAAACTGAACTTCTGAGGTGCCCTTTTGTGAGCTTTATGAGCTCTAGGCTAACCATGTACTGCCTCTACTATTAGACAATGAATGCATTTTTCCAAAATGTCAAACAATTCTTCTGCAGATGTATGTAACACTATGTGGAGTGTGGAGTCACTCATTTTTCTGTATATTCAGACATCACCAGCAAAGCAAAGAAGATGAGGTGAGGCTATGTAACCTAACCGGTTTGAGATATTTTTATTATCCTGTCATGCTGCCCGACGTGTGGCTAACAGCAGTCCTTTAACCAGAAACTTGAAGAAAATGAGTGTGTAGAGTAGAGTTTGTTTGTGAAACCTATAAGGGTGCACCCAAGGGTTATGGCTGGGTTGAAAAGAGACTTAGAGTTCAGTGACGCAACATTCATCTTTAAAAGCTTTCAGACATTTTTGGAAAAGTGGTAGTCTGGCAGAATGAGCCTCAAGGCTCAGCAGGATGCTTTTATGATACGTGAAATTAAGATGAAACACAGAAGAGGAATATTAAAGTTAGCATTACAGGCTTTCCTTTGATAGCTGCCTCTGTAAAGCTCCTTCTCCTATCTCCAGAGCTTAGTGTTTACATTGGAGCAGACATGTCAGAAACAGCATCAATTATAGATGAGATTTTATTTATCTCCACCACCCCACCCCCACATATTACCATAAATTCATGCCTTCATCCGGAGCCGTCCTATTGTTAATCAATACCTGAGGTCAACAATCAGAGCCCACAGGAGCACAAATGTAGACCTCACCCTGGTTTGGTTTACATTTGTTTAGCTGGGCTTTCAGCTAAACATGTGTTGGTAGATGTGATGGGGACCTAAAGTGCTGCAATTATCTGCTTTTTAAAGTCTACTGAAGATGAAAGCAAAAAGTATTTCCTGGTTGTCTCATGATTTACATCTTTCTCTAAAGGTTATCTTTGTTCACATGTAATGAACAGCTTTTCTGACACTGCTTGATTAGCCAGAAAAATAATACTGAAAAAAAAAATCACTGAATAATGAAAAATTACAGGTAAATATTTACTTTTGAAAGTGGTTACAGCTTCTCAAATGGGAATAGTTGAGGTTTGCTTCATCTTCTCTCGTATTAAACTGAAAATATTTGTTTTCAAAAACCCAAACTGACGCTCTTAAATCATCTGATTTTGTGATTTAAAAAAAAAAGATGACTCAATAATGTAAAAAAACATTTTTAACCTTACTTTGACTTATAATTGTGAGAATTTTTTTAATGACGTGCTCACCCCAGTGCTTTGCTGTACAAAAAAAAAGGTAAAAAGGAAGTCCTGCTTCTAAGAAAGATACTCATTGTGTTGCTAAGTACATGTGCCATCATTGATATGAATAACCTCTCCACAAGGTCCTGTAGTCTGCCTGCCACACTGCACATTAACGCCTCTGAATGCCTCGCCAAGCATGGCAGCACTGCTGCCACCGTGTGTTCACCTGCCAGATCCTAATGAATATGCACTGTGTTCTCTGTTTTCTATCTCTTGTGCATGGCCCTCTCCCTTCACCCCCTCACCTCTTTTTGCCCCCACCGTGCATGGTGCACTACCCCCTCCCCACACCCACTTCTACTCCTCCCCCACCAACACCACCTCACCTGTCCTGCCCCCTTCCACGACCACTCCCTCACCTCACCGCCACTGACACCCCTGTATGTGTTGCTGCATGGCCTGTGGCCCCGACGCCTCGCCTGGCACTGGCCTCCCACACCCCAGGACCACTCGGGCACTCTGGGCGCGGAGGAGTTCAAGGCCTGCCTGATCAGCCTGGGCTTCGATATCGCCAACGATGCACAGGTACTTAATTGTAACCACACCCTTGCGGTGAGAGGTTTAACTGGTTTCTTTTTTTTTGTTTTTCTTTTGCACTTTTTTCCCCCTTATACTTCCATCCCTCCCCTTCTATTCTTGCTTTTCTTCCTCCTCTTTACATGTCCCTATGTGGTTTCCCCCTTACCTTGCAACATCCACATCACGGAGTGTGTGGATTTCCTCCTAAATTCTACTCTTTTTTTAACCTTTAATGCTTCACATGGCTATCCCTGCCCCTCCTCTGTTTCTCTCTTTTCCGCCTGCTTTTGTTTTTCCCTCGCTGACATCTTGTAGAAGAGAACAGGAATCATGGACCCTGAAGACTTCAAAACCTGCCTTATCTCCATGGGTTACAACCTGGTAAAGCCATGTGCAGTTTTCAAGTATGACCATTTGTTTGTGTGTTATTAACAAGAAGTGGTAATGAGGATTTTTTTTAACCTTAAACATGATCAAATACTGTGCTGTTGATGTTATTTTGGACTTGTATAATTTTTAAGTGCATTTCAATTTATTCTGAACACTGCTTAAAATGTGCTTGTTTATTACATACTTGCACATTATCAGTAGGACAAATATATCACTGCATGCAGGGTGTCAGTCATTTGCTGTGCTTTGTGCGTCGTCTCTCACACATCCTGTTTGTTACCACAGGGTGAAAACGAGTTCTCCCGCATCATGAGCATAGTGGATCCCAACAGAATGGGCCTCGTCACCTTCCAGGCCTTCATCGACTTTATGTCACGCGAAACGGCCGACACAGACACCGCCGACCAAGTCATGGCCTCCTTCAAAGTTCTGGCAGGGGATAAGGTGAAGTATTCTATTAAACAGCACACAGCTTATATATATGGTATAAATTAAACATAGTTAATTTTGGAGCTTAATAGCCTTTAGAATTGCACTTAAAGTGGTCATAGTCAATAACTGAGTGCTAACAATGAATGGCATGACTACCATAAGGACACAGGAGATTATCAGCAATATCTGCAGACCATCCCAGCTCTGCAGAGCTTTTAACCATCATGTTTAACCATGTTGGGTTTCCTGGCTTTTTGTATTAGATTGTGTTCTTCTAATTTTGTAACATATCATGTTTGTTTTTGTCATGCCTGTTAGAATTACATCCTAGCTGACGAGCTCCGCAGGGAGCTGCCTCCAGACCAGGCCGAATACTGCATCGCTCGCATGGCCCCATACACTGGCCCCGACGGTGTCCCCGGAGCCCTTGACTACATGTCGTTCTCTACCGCCCTGTATGGAGAGAGCGACCTCTGAACACTCTGTCAATCGTCCTGACGCGGGACCACCAGCCTACTCTAATCAACCGCCACGTCCTCCGAAATGCCCAGTCACCACCCTCCTGTTCATTTTTTTGTGTATGTCTCTGGCCTTATCTTTTTGTCATTATCCTATCCTATGTCTCCTCCTGCTTTTCTCCCCCTCCACACTCTGTCTCCGTTGTATTTGCTTCCCACGCAATGCAGCAGCTCTCCAGGTTTACAAAGAGGGAGAGACAAAAAAAATATTTTTTGTTCTGTTTTTATTTTCTTGTTGTCATTGTTTTTCTTCATGAAATGAATAAAGTTAACATATTTTATTATACTGAACAAAAAAGGTATTTTTCTTCACCTGATTGAAAATAAGAGACAACAATTGTAATAAAGAAAAATTGGTATACTTTCTCTTCTAATTCTCTGTTTGCTCCAGGAATCATCAGTGGCATTTTTCCCCAAAGAGGGTTACGTGGGGAGTTTGTGCCTGTAGCATATTTTCTTACATCTTTACTGCCTGTATGACTGTATATGTATGTACAGACATATTTTTAGGCCATCGGAAGGTTGGTGTATTCCTGGCTGCTCCAGTCTGCATCCCAATGTACCCTTGGGAAAGACACTGAACACCAGGTTGCTCTCTGATGCATCTATCGGATTATGAATGTATGTGAATGTTACACAGAAAGCACTTAGGTATAGAAACAGTGTTTGATTGAATGGGTGAATGAGACATTTTTTACACAAAGCTTTGAGTTCTCAAGTAGACTAGAAAAGCCCCATATAGTAACTAGTTTAGTTACCATAGATGTACATAAAATGATCATTTAAAAAAATTGTAGATGTCACAAACTAGAAAAATAATGAAAACGCAGGAAAAGAGCCAGAGGCAGCTTTCGCTCAGTAATAATTATTCACTGCATGTCCTCGCGTTATTTTGGCATGGCCTAGAGGTGAGTGAGACGGTTCTATGATAAATTTGGCAGCCCACGTAGAGCGCCACAATCGTACCCGAAAACAACCAAACAAAAACAAAAGAAGCTACGAGGTGACTGGCTTTTATTTTCGCATACTATAAAATTATTCTCTATTTCAAAGTGGAAGCTATGCTGCTGAGCAGGCATGCTTGAAACACCCGGTCTAGTACTTTGACCAAGATCTCCAGCCCTCGGTCTGGAGCTCGATGCAAGATAAGGGGTGAGGATGATCATGAGAAAGATAGTGGATCAGCCCAAAACTATACAGGAGAAGCTTGTGGATGATCTGAAAACAGTTGGGACCACAGTCACTGAGAACATCACTGGTAATTTTTCGGAATTTATTTCTCGATAAGGTTATTGAAATTGCTTTATTTACTTATGTACATACAATGTCCCAAAGGTGTGTGTGGAAAATTAAGTGGAGACCAAAGATCGCACAATTTGGGGAGAGAATTAAAAAAATATATATATAGTGACAACATTTATTAAAGCTTTCGGGGCGGGGAGCATGTCTTATATTGATGCTGCCGAGAATTACTTTATTGACAGCTCATGCATAATGACTGCAGGTGAACATTCTGCAGCTCAGTGCCAAGAGTTTGGGTTCATCCTGCAGGCTATCACTGAGTCCAAACAACAAATGATTAGAGCAGAATCTGGAATGCTTCTGGTCCTCAATATGATTACGAAGCGTGGGGCGCCAGAAGGAGAGGGAGAGTATTTGCTTGTTTGACACTGAAGAAACAAACGTATATCTACGTGCTTGTTGCTTACACCGGGCTCAACCTTAGAAATTCCATAAAATTTAAGCAATGTCTGGAGGATCACAGTTCGTTAACTTTGCGCATTTACACGTAATAATGCGTTCTTCATCACATCCAATAGGTCAGCTGTTATATATGACTTCTGAGTTTGTATTGTTTTTAACATGAATACTCTCTACAGGTGAGAGCGGCAGTTCTCTGGATAAATCTGACAGGCCAGGTGGAGCGCCACAAATATCCAGGGACTGTATTCCTTAGAAACAAAACACACATAGAAGCTGTTTATAACAGCTGACCTATCGGATGTGATATGAACACATTATTTAACGTCAGATGATCCTGGCAACTCCACCGTTGCTCCCTCGTTTCATCACGCGGAGTTTTTTCTGGACTGAATGCGATACTGCAGGCATTCCTTAAACTTTAAGAATGTATTTTCCACACACACATTTGGGACACTGTATTTACATAAGAAAAGAAAACCATTAAGATAAATTCACGAAGAAATAAAAACAGAAAAATTATGATTTACAATCAGTTCCTTAAAGTTTTTTTTTTTTTTTAAATAATGTTTTCCACTTAGCAAGTGTGCGGGTGTGCGCATGTGCGAATGTAAACCTATGATGCGTCATGAGTTCTCTTTGATAGGTCACAGATATGATAATTCGCAGAGGGTATAAAGACACCATATTCTCTCCAGAATTGTGAGTGAACGTTCGGCGAGTTTGGAGATTAGTTGGAAGACAACAAAAACAAGAAACCCTTTACGTTTACATTATGGAACCATCGGCAAGAGATATATTTGACTGATCACAGCCAGGTGATGAAACAATAGCCAGGGAAGAGCAGCACCGGCTGTTTGCTTGCATTGTATTGCTCAGAGTCCTGAGGAAATGTGGTGCTCTCCAAAGCTGCACTAAAGACGAGCATGCCACCCACACTAAAGTGCTGCTAGACCAGACAATGGAGGGCCTCAGCATCCCAAAGAGCATAGATCTGTCAAAAAAGCTGGTCAAACAGATCAGCAGGGTTGTCCTTAGTGACCTTCAAAAGGCACTAACTGCTGAGAAACTGAAAAACATAATTACTACACCAGATCCACCTGTGGACATAATAATTGTGAAGATTTTGCAGTTCTGCATGAAGGAAATCCTCGCAAGGAAGCCAAGGAGTTTCTGGCGTGATGACGCCGTCAAATTCTTACTCGTCGTTGCTGGATTTATCTGTGCCTTTTTTTTGTTGGCATTCCTCCTCTGACAGCAGAACGTCACAGCTGCAAATAAAAGTTTGCAACAAGAGACTTTGTTTTTCTTTTTTCCCTTTTCTTTTCCCCTCAACTGCAACCAGTCAAGGCAGACTGGTTCTTCCTATAATTAGGGAGTTTCTCCCTTCCCACTGTTGCCAAGTGCTTGCTCATAGGGGATCAGGAGATTGTTGGGATTTATTGTTTGTTTGTTTAGTTTGTTTTGTTAATGACGTAGGGTCTTATACCTTACAGTCACTGTACTCAAATTGTGATGATTCAGTTCAATTCAATTCAATTTTATTTATATAGTGCCAAATCACAACAACAGTCGCCTCAAGGCGCTTTATATTGTATAGTAGATCGTACAATAATAGATACAGAGAAAACCCAACAATCATATGACCCCCTATGAGCAAGCACTTTGGCGACAGTGGGAAGGAAAAACTCCCTTTTAACAGGAAGAAACCTCCGGCAGAACCAGGCTCAGGGAGGGGCGGCCATCTGCTGCATCCGGTTGGGGTGAGAGAAGGAAAACAGGATGAAGACATGCATGATCCAGACAGAAAAGTGGAAAATTGATAATGGAAACCATTGGTTTAAACCTGCCTGGACTAGCCAAAGTGTTGGACTGATGCTAACACAAACCAGGTCCCTGACAATAAGAAAACAGCAGTTGTTGTGCACAGCATGCTTGGGTCAACATATAACATGTGAGTCAAGCGCTTCGCATATGAACTCAATAAGTCTTTGAATAAACATGACTTAAAAAAAAAATATTGTCAGGGACCAAAGAGTAAGGCATAGACGACAAAGGTGTTTAATTAAAAAAAAATTGGGTTTTTTGACCCCAAAATATGAAAGATAATTAACAAAGCCAAAAACTTAAACAGGCAGACCAATAAAGGTCAACTCAATAAACTAAACTTAAAATAACAACTAACTAAACCTGAAACAAACATAAGACAAACTGACCTCCTGAAATGACAGGAGTGAACTTACACAGCAAGCTTGGGTCAACATATAACATGTGAGTCAAGCACTTCATACATGAACTCAATAACTCTTTGAATAAATGTGACTTTTTAAAAAAATACATTGTGTTGGTTTGAAGTTCATCATGACCTACTGCTTGCTGGTTGGTAAAAAATACCTCAGCTAAATTCCTCTGGCCCAACAAAATTTGTAGTTGAATAGCCCTGGCTTACAGTAGAAAATCCCTTGAGGAGCTGTAATTTGGCATTACATTAATACATTTGAATTGAAAACATTTGAAGGTCACTTTGTGAAATTCTCAGAGATTTTTTTTTCCATTACTGTGTAAGAAATCATTATCTTAAATTAAGCTTTTCTTTCATTTCAAAACAATCAGTGGACAACTTGTTAGAAGTATATTCTGTCAGTATCTAATAGCATATCTTTGCATCACAATCTTGGTGCTTGTATACACTATAAAGCATGCTTGCCAAACACTCATGAGAGGAATTTCTTAAAAAAAAAAAAGGTTTAATCAGTAAATTTATCTGCATTGCTTAATTGAAACTAAATTTCAGTGCAGAATAAACTTCAGCTGGTGTTCCTTTAAATATTTATTTTTATCTGGTTTTGTGGGATATAAACTACTTCAGATCTACTTTGGATATTTTGGATAGAACTCAATTTTGTTACATCTGACAGCAGCCCTTTGCACTACTCTCCACTATTTTTTATTACTTTATTGAATTTGGATCAACTGTACTAATCATCAACATCATCAACCTCAAATTTGTTGCAGTTGATCTGTTTTAAAGAATTTGGCTAGTTGCCTACTTCGAAATTAGAGGGTGCATAATAGAGAAAGACGTCTATTCTGTATTTTTCATAAATAAACACATTTCAACAACAGTTTCATGCTACAAATTCACAGGACATAAAGTGAGTGGTGCTCAAAGTATCCTGCTGGAACATTTATAGAGCCCCTGGTCGAGCGACATGAGTAAAGATCTGACAACTGGATTTTACTTTTTATCTAAACCAACGAGAAAAATGTGACAAATGCATTTCCTTGATACGAACAGTCATCGGAACAATTCAGCGTGCCCTCAGAACTATACGGACCAGTTTGAGTGTGGGACCTTTTCAGGAAATGCAGCTCAGATGTCACCTGTTTGTTTTTTGAACCTGTAACATGGGCTTGTAGTCTAAGGGGGAGTCATGTTTAATTTAAAGTTGCTGCAGAATAACAAAACAGTGAAATATGGAGTCCCTATGCTTGTAAGTAACTTTTATGCGACGATATTTACGGAGACAAAGCAGTTTAAGCTAATATTTGCTAGCAGCTTAGCTGTTTTATGAATGCATAACCCCACCGTGGTGCGTTTAAGTGACTCCTTTTACCAGTTCACTCCTAATATAGAAGTAAGATCTTGTATCTGCCATTTCATAATAGCAATAGTAATAGTTGTTTTTCGTTTTGTTTTAGTTATAGTAACGATATTTATCTTTGATCGTGACTGTTTAACAGTATTTCAAACCGAATCCCAGGCTTCTATAGTTTCACTTTATTAGGTATACAAATGTGAGTCGAAGCATCTTAAAGGTTGTAGTGCTTGGTTTTGTTGACAGTTTTAGGGAGGAAGCTGTATTTGTTCGTCTTACAGGCCTACAGGCACACAGTGGGCTAAAATCATTAAGGTTTTACATAGTTAACGATTCTTGTTCTGTTTTGAGAGTCCTGGAAGTTACAGTGACTGTAGCATTTATTTTCTTATAGTCCACTTTAACCAGAAATACAAAGCTTCTTTGATATCACTTAGTCATACCATAAAGTACTGTGCAAAAGTTTCGAACCATTCTTTGTATTTTGCCTCCAAGTGTGTCGCAGAAACACATAGTTTGTCCCTGTTTCTTTAGTTGAATCTATGAAAAATGTCAAAGGTCCAGTAAACTAGAAAATTGGATGACAAAAGAAGTCTCAGATCTTAAAGCGCTCCACAGCAGATAAACAGTGTCTCCTTATGAAATAAGGGAAATACTCCGTCAAACACATGACATAGGACCTCACAGATGCATTTCACCCTTCAGATCCATCTGCTGTTCACCTCATCATAAATGGTGTCACTGGCTGTCAGGAAGCCATTCTTAAGGAAGGGAAACAAAGAGAAAAGCCTGAGGTATACCAAATTACACAGGAGCCAGACTGAAAATCAGTGACAACAGGTCTGATGCAGTAATGAATAGAACTTTTGTGACATTTTTGGTTCAAACTGTCACCAATATGTGCAGAGGACCTCAGGAGACAGGTACAACAATCTGTTAAACATGGTGGAGGTCTCTCATGGTTTGTGACTTCAGTTCAGACACTGGTGTTGGAGATCTTCTCAAAACCGATGGAATTATGAACACAGAAAAGTACCATCAGATTTTGATCCACCATGAGAAAGCATGTGATTGGCAACAGCTTAATTGTTCTGCTTCATATAGTGTACTTACATGTGTGTTTATTTCAATAAATTGCTTGCTGCACCTATTTACTGATTTACCTAGCAAAATATAACAAAGTGAGGAGTGGTTCCAGACTTTTGCACTGTGCTGTAGATAACCACAATGCTTATGGTTCCGTTCTCTTATATTTCTTATTTCAGTTGCTGGTAGTTGGTGGTTCCTTTGGCTTGCGGGAGTTTACACAAATCCGGTATGATTCCCAGAAGATCAGAAAAAGGGTTTGTAGTTTAATTCCTTTTGTGTTTAAAAAAAAAAAGAAAGAAAAAGATTTGGTCAAGGTTTATTCAAAGTCAGTTAATTGTCAGTTACATTTAAACTCCCAGATCTTCACGGTTACATAAAATTGGGAAAACCCCTTCCTTTACAATGTAATTAAGTGTACAGTTAGTGGGTAAAATAATCTCTCTCTGTACAATACAGTAGACAGTGTGCAAGTTCTCCACCCAGTGGTTGGAACTGTAATTGCAGTAGATTTCCTCCCAAGTGTAAAGTGGCAAAACAAAACACACTTTTATGTCTCATTGTTAAGAGTCCTGGATTGTTAAAGATCAGTACACTGTGGTCAGTTTGGCCTTTTTAAGACATCTGAATTCAATACTTAGTCTACCCATCTTTTCAGACAAGCACTGAAAAGCTTTTCTAACATGAGTCGGTAGAAGAGCAAGCTGGGAGAACAAGTTGTAATAATTCATTAAATGACAACCAATTCATTAAAATGACAAAAGGCTGGCCATTTATTAGAAGGCCTTACAATCTGATAAGCTGGCTGTGAGGGGAAGTAACTGTTTTGTGCTATTTTATTTCGACATACGTTGATGCGTGTTATCTGGGTGGGAGCCAGATGGCAGGGGCATCGTTTCTTATTACTGTCCATGTGAAGCAGTACTAGACAGTAGATGATGATAATGATGATGATGATGATCATCATGGTGGAGGAGGGCATCGGGCCCCTGGCACTGTGCCTGTGCAGCAGCCCCCACACTTATCGCTCTCTTCTGATTGTGCCTGCAGCAAAGAGTCTTGCTCCTCTCTTTCTGACCCTGTGGAGTAAAGGTTAAACTCTGCTGTCTGTGTGTTTGCATGTATAATTTAATGCGTTGCATGTCTAAAAAGTTGTATGCACATGATTAAAACGTAAGAGTGGACTGTTGTCGGCCAGTTTCTTTATTTTGTTCTTGCAGATAAGTGTTCCCTTAAGTCAGTGAAACCACTCAGAGTAAGTCACTGTGTGATCCAATTTGCATCTTCCCTTCAATGATTTGATTTAGCCTGGTGGCCGAGATTAACCTGAATGCCTTTTGTATTCCCTGTCCAGATTTTTGTGAACTTTCTTTATTTCTGGCATACCCAGTTTGTACCCAATTTCAGCTGCTAACACCTCCACAGCAGGTACCTGACTGAATGCTTAGGCTATTAATTCCCTGGTCTGAAGGCTCCAGAATATTCTATATATTATTAATAGGCTGTAGTAATGTAGGTCTAATTGTAAATCAATCATGGTGTTATGAAACTCATCAGTCAGCTGTGTAACTGCAGCATTATTGCTGTGAAATATTAGAACTCATTAAAAGTAATGATTCAGAATGGGATTCATTTCAGCCCTATTCTCAGGCAAAATCAATTTGAATTGCAAAGTCCTCATGGTTTGACTGGACTCAACTCTCTCTCCAATAACCTTCTTATATATATATATGTGTGTGTGTGTGCGCGTGTGTGTGTATATGTAACTGAACTGGGTAATGTTGATGGCAATTCAAGGAGAACAATTTGTACAGTAAAAACAGGGTAAATTGGATCTTCCCTCTGGGTTTAGAGAGTTCTACATCGGTGAGACAAAGTGTAGAGTGTTTCTTACTTCTATTTATAGTACCAGAAAACTAGTTCACCTCTTCTGCATATGTCATCTTTTAAATAGCATAATACATAATATTTAATAACATTGTGGGAGATGAAATGGTGACCTCATTTGCAAGTTGCAACTATACAAACCTTTTCTTACCTCATTTTAGTACTTTTGTTTTCCTCTCAACAAACTATCACCAAACCAGTCATTCAAGCAAGGGGATCCTTTGCATGATCTCTTTATTTCTTACTGTTGGAATTTAATTTTGTGACGCTGTGACTGCTAAGTAAACATTTTATTTCCTCTCTTTTTTTCCCCCATCCTGCAGTTGGATCCTTCACTGGAGGCTAAAGTGAACATCCAGAGGCAGCCGGTCATACTGGAAGAAGAGTACGAGGTAAGGGGAACAAGGCTGTGAGACCAGCAATGGGGCACAGTAAATCAAAGACTCTCAAAGACTCTTTTGGTGCATTGTTAAAAATTTTAAGTACCGGGTTAATTTACAGGAAAGATTGAAAGGAAAGATTCACAAGATAGTGAGACCTGCTATGATGTATTGTTTGGAGACAGCGGCACAGACAAAAAGACAGGAGGTAGAGCTGGAGGTGTGACAGAGGTGGAGATGGAGAAAGTGAAGATTTGGATGTGGACAAGATTGGAAATGAGTACACCAGAGGGACAGCTTAGATTGAGTGGCTTGGAGACAAAGTTGGAGACAACGCTGAGATGGTTTGGGGACGGTGGATGTATTTGACAAAAATGTTAAATATGGAGCTCAAATAGGGCAAAAGGAGAGTTTGTGTGACAGAGGAGGATGTTAGGATAGGATGAGATGGAGGCAGATGGTCCTCTTATATATTTTTTTGTGTTTGTTTTTTCATTCAAGGCATCTTGGAGTTTAAGTCTGCCTCCTCTTGTGGGTTTAAAAATTTTTTTTTTTGCTCTGCAGAAGCTAAAGGAGACGAATTTGGATGAATGGAAGAACATCCGTGGCCCTCGTCCCTGGGAGGACTCCAGGGAGTACCAGGAGCAGCAGCGCAGGAAGCTGAGCAATAAAGACTGAGACTGGAGGACATCAGGCTGAGCAGACTGCACATAGACACACACACACATACACACCGTGAACATTACAAGAATGAACCGTGGAGAGACCTGAGATTCAGTTATCACAGTCTCTGCGGCTTCAGGGCCTGGACTCTTTTGTCTTTGCTTGTGCAGGAATTCAGACTTGGGGAATATACATTAATAGGCGGTAATGGTTTCTTCTGGTTGTAACACGTTCACAGCAACTAGTCAGACTGATGTATCATCAGGATGATTTTTGCTGTTCACAGATAAATTCATGTGGTGTCCAATATTATTAATATTATTATTATTAATTTTCAGACATAATGCGGTGTCTCCATTGTTTTCAGCACATGGAGCAGAGTAGGCTTCACACCTGAATAGGTGGTGGTGGAGAGTCAAGCGGTGTTTTCTGATTTGCTGGAAAGTTGATAAACAATGACTTTATCATCATTTTGTTTTTACTCCCTAAATATATGCATTGTGATTGGCTCAAGCTTTCCATTACTACTATTATTATGCCATAGAAGCAAAACTGGTGTTGTAATTAAAAAAGTTGATACTTATAATTTTATGCACAAATATAAATCAGGTGTCACCTGTCTCAGCCAGCAGGTGGCCCAGCTGTGTCCTACTGCATCTTCTGCAAGGAGTGATTTCCATGACTCAATAAATTATTATTGTTTATCCACAGTGTTGCCTTCACTTTCATTTTGTTTTTGACAAAAGCCGGTGGATGTGGTGGGTCTTTGTTTACAATGGTATTGCATTGATTTACCAGTTGGAAGCATAAAGGAATAAATAAGAGAACAGTCCAGCCTTTCCTCGGGCTTTATACTTCTCGACAGTAATCTGTTTTTCTGACAGTTATTACTTTGCACTCCGGTGGATTTATTGTGCTTATAATAGAAATAGTATTACCTTTTTGCTTTTTTGGTCCTAAAAACAAAAGAACATGATATTTTCTGTATGCAACAATGTCTCCAGATTCGTATGTATAGGTAATGTGTGGGTGAGTGACAGATAATGCGTGTGCTGCCTCACCTCATTCAGCTGTGAAATGAGATGTAATGAATATTCTTCAGGTGCAAACGTCTGCATGAAAATGTCTCTGGATACATTTTCCGCAATCACTTTTTTTACGTTCCTGACTTTTGAGCCGTTTTAATACAGAGTGTTCTTGGGCTCAGGAAACAAACAGCAGATCATATGTGAGGGTTATATTTTTCCCATGCACAGGTTGTACAAAAATACATCTTGCTCAGAGTGCTGTTTTGTCATAGGCTGTTTGAATGTGTGGCAAAGCCTCCATGAAGTAGCAATCGCCTCTTATCTGCCAAACACCTCTGAATAACAAAGCGGAGTAATCAAGTGTTTGTAACAGGATTAGCGGATCACATCAAAGCTCTCGCGTCAGGCGGAGGGTTGATAAAAATGTCTGGTGTTTTGCGAAGAGGCTTCTAAAATTAGAGTAGCCACATGTTGGTGCATTTGTAATCTTAGAGGTGAATCACACACTCGTGCTGGATGCTCCACTGGGTGGCCCCAGGGCTGTTTTTGATTAGATGAATACTGTCTAGAAATAAGAACTACAGCGAGGATGCTGCTGTTTCTTTGGGACAGAAGAGATATTGAGTTTGATGGTGCTCATTAAGCTTGGCCTTAATATACTGAAGGGCTAGCTGTGGTGGTGGAAAAACATATTTTATTTTACTTAAATAACAGGAAAATTTGAAAATGTGATAAAATAAAAAGTCACACATTCAAAGTCTAAAGTTTTACTGGAAAATAATTAAAAGAAGCACTATAATACAATACAGTTGTGGTAGAAAGTGCACTGGCAGTGTGTTTTTTTTCTGTGATGCTGAAAGGTGTGTTCCGTCAATTTTGACAAGATCATCAACATCACTGGATGAAATGCAGCCAAAAACCATAAGAATGAGTGAAAAAGCAGCCAGTGTCCAAAGAAATACTTTGAAAGACCTTCAGAGAACCTAGAAAACTATTACTCATGATCTTTTTTTCCAAAAAAGAACGAGAAAATCTGGCTTCTTGGAAGCAAAGATTTAAAGAAATTGGGGCAGCTCAAGATTTTTCCATAGTCTGCTAACTATGACTTGGACATGATAAATATTTGTCAGCGTGAACGTGGTCGATATTAACATGGTAATAAATGGATCACAGCATGATAGTATTAGCAGTTAGCTCTCAGTATTGCTTCCTCACAGACGTGCTTTCATCACTGCAGACTTTTGGCGTCGGTCTCCTAAACACAGATTGCACCATGTCCTGGAAAAAAAAAAGAAAAACAAAAAGAAACAAGATTCTTGGACGAAGCATAATGGATGTCTAGGAAACTGGGCTCTTCTCTTACTAACAAGGAAATCTCTAGAAGACAAAATGATGTGTGAAATTAGGTGAGGTGGCTTTGCTTTCAGCTAGACATCCCACTTATTTAGCCATTTTTTTATTTCCTCCACAGCGTCCTACTTCACTGTACATTATATGGAAGTTATTTAGCTCAGTGTTTGGTGAACCGTGTAACCTTGTTAATTGTGTACGGCTCTACAGCCTCGCTGCTTTTCCATAGAGCCTACTTCAATTGAGTCACGCGAAGAAGAGTTAAGAGCGCTGAAGCAAAAGACATGTTACAGCTCTACAGTTCTACGTTGAGGAGATATAGCGGGGGTGTAGTCATCAGAGGCCAAAATAGGTCAGCCTGGAAGGCCTTGCTATCGTAAGTGAGCTGCCAAGATGTGTTATGAGATGGAGCCCATATTTGAAAAACATACGCCCATTCACATGCACTTCAATTTTTTATTAGAGAATGCAAGAAAATGCAATTAAATATTAAGTGGACAAGGCTAAACAAGGGGGAAATGAAATTCAATATTTACCATGTTGTTTGATGAGAACTAATGAAGTTTGAGAAACAAGAATTGTGGAGTCGGTTGAGGTTCTGGGCAGTGTGACAACTGGGGCTCTCAAAATAATCTTGAGCATCTTCCAGTGGCCCTATTCAGCTCTGGGGCCCCTCCATCAGTCGTTTCCCCCTTTAATTAGCAGCCCTGTAAGTCTGGTTTTTAATCTGCAAGATCATCACAGCTCTGATGTGGAAACGCTGCAGAAAAAGCGGTCTGCTCTCAGTCCTTTTGGCCCTTGATGAATGAAAAATTCCCTCTCCGCAGATTCACTCACACATACCCGAGATGATGATTAATTACCGCTGGTATTATCTCATGAGAAGACATTTTTCACAAGGACTGCAGACATGACTATTCACTTCAGTGAGAGAAATGCAGAATATAATATCTCATTTTATCATCATCGGGTTAATTCTTACACCAGACTGAAATCGCAAAGTTTTGATATTTGTTACTTAATGCTAATCAGTGACAGCTTAACCAGCAGACTGTCACTTATATAGGGAACGGTAGTTTGATTAAAAATCATCACCAGAAAATTAAAAAGAAATACTGTGTCACTTTGATGACACAAAGTAAACAATGGAGATTTGATTCTTTCCACGAACTCTATGTGACCTTTAAAGTTAACATCAGTGCTGCTGTTTTAAAGCTGCAACAGGCAGAAAGTTGGAAATCTTTAAGTCACAGAGACTGATGTTCAGATTTTTTGATGAATTTGCTTTTTAAAGAACTCTAACTATGATGTACAGGCATGGTAAAAAAGAAGGTACACCCACTTTCAGTTCCAAGATTTTACATATCTGGACATAATAAAAAAAAAAAAGATCTAGTCCTTACCAGGTATTAATATCTCAATATTATAAACAACAACACATGATATATTACACAGTGTCGTTATTTAGTTTAAAAAAAGCCAAGTACACACCATGATCCACTTTTAGCAGCAATAACTTGCAGTAATAACTTTCTGTTTGATTTTATCACTCTCACATCAATGTGGAGGAATTTTGCCTCGCTCTTGTTATTTCAATTCATCGAGATTTGCAGAAATTTGTTTATGCAAAACAAAAAAAGAACCGCACACATATGTATTGCAATCATCTGATGCCGGCATCATTTTCTCTGCAATAACTTCAAAAAGGCTAGTTTCTTTTTTAACTCATTGTAGTACTTGTGGAAAGTCCTGCTTGCCCATGCTCCTTTTAGTAGGGTAGTCACTTGCTAACTGTCTGTTGTCCCCTGTGTTATAATTGACTGAGGATTTGAATATTCTTCCTGGCTGGGGGCAAAATAATTAACATCATGGAAGAATAACTTGTGCATATCATCACAGATGCAAGGCTTTTTAAAAAAATAATAAATTAATAGCAAGGTATATATTTTAAAGAAACATTGTTTTTTTCTGTGTAAATTCAGTCATCTATCAGTTAAAATGTTAATAACTCGATTATTAAACTTAAAAATAAACTTTGTTTCATGATGATGCCTGGTATTTAGACTCCATGTTGTTCAGTCAGTATCACTTTGTAGTTTCAGGATTTTTTATGTTATATCTGTGAAATTTTATACATTAAAGGATTAAAGGAAAATAACTCAGTGTTTTATCAAATATGAAAACAGTCTTTGGTCAGGGAGAGCCCTCATTACCCTTCTGAGTGTCAGAGAAATGCAGAAAATAGAGACTTATACTACCTGGAGGAGGGGGAAGAGAGGAGGAAAAGTGAGTCGAGAAATGGCCCTTGTGCTTATTTTATTTAGGCCCGCTTTCTCTTTTTCTTTCATTTCTATAAATAGACTGACGCTTGGCAGCTGAGGGGTAGTCCACGCAGAACAAATGCACCCCCTGGCTGTTTCACTTCATTCGCCACATAATGAGCCAGACGGAACACGCACAGATCGCCGCCGTCACTTCCACTCTCCCCACGATCGAGGCAGGGGCCACACGTTGCCATGGAGATGTAGCCGTGGGGCACAGGGGCCCGGGCGATGTGACGCTAAGTCCCTCAGTCGAACTGACCTCTCCGCCTCGATCTCTGTCTCATCCGGTCTTCCTTCATGTCGCCATCCCATACTTTTGATGCTCCTCCCTCCGTCCCGTCCTTCTTTCTCTCTTTCATTCAGCACCATAAGGCACAAGGGAGATGAGTAGATGAATGTGGAGTCCAGTGTCCTACACTCGTCTTGTGTGCACCGTCCCTCTGATGTAATGGAGTCGGCACGGGTATCCCTCACTCACCCATCTTCCCCTGCAAATATATTCCGGACCAGTGGACCAGTGAACCACTGAATGCTCAGCTCCAATAGCTGCAGCTGCGGAAGTGGCACTCTCCATAGACAGGCTACACTACGTGAGCAAATACTGAAGTAAAAGTACATTTATCATATATTTGGGAAAGCTTAGTGCTCCCTCTCTATCTGCACTGCACTCAGTACAAATTTATGGACTGTCAGGTTTTTATTTGAGGAGAGGATTTATTGGTGCACAGTGGTAAAGCTTTTATTGCATTATAGAAAAAATAACCAGCTCTTCCTCTCAATTTGATTATGTGCATCCCCACCTAATCAAGCCAAAGCATGTATGTCTGGATGATGGGATAACGGTGATGGTGTTTGGCTAGATGCCACAAAAAGAAGAAAAGATTTCTAGTGCAGTGGAGGTGTGAGCTGTTCTACCATATTAGGATTTTTCCTTCTGGGACTACGACATTGTGAGGATATTTATATGGCAAACATATTCAAACATTTGAGCAAATTCATTTAAAAATACAGGACAGCAATCTACTGTTATTTGTAAGCATAGATGAAGAATAAAAATGCTGGTCCCCCTATGGTGTAATTTGTTTCCATCTCTTGAGCTGAATCTATGAGAAATGCCAAAGATAACACTTTGCTGGGCATAAAACAGTATTTTGTTTTTTCCCAGACAGCCATTAGCTGAAAATTCGGCTTATCTCAGAAAGGTCCAGGAAACTAGAAAAGTGGAGGACCAAGAAGAAGTGCCAGGCCTAAAAATTATCTACAGCAGATGAACTATGTCTGAAAGTCATGTCCTTAAGAAAAACAAAACAATCAAACAAAGAACTGACATAGGACCTCAGAGGATGATCTCGCCCTTTGGTTGGTCCATCTACTGTTCACTGAAGCCTCATCTGAAACCTGGATCTCAGAGGTCTCAGTGGAAGGGTAGCTCTCAAGAAACCACTCTTAAGAAAGGGAAGTGTGGAGAAAAAGCTGAGGTATGCCAAATTACACAAGAATTGGACTGAAAATCTGTGACAGCAGGTCTTTTCGAGTGATGAATCCAAATTTGAAATTTCTTCAACTCATTGTCAGTATGTACGAAGGAGGTCAAAATTGATGGTACAATCAGATTTTAATCCACCAATCAATACCATCTAGAAATGAACTAACTGTCAAATGGCTTAATTTTTCAGCATGACAATGATCCCAAACAAACTGCCAATGCAGTAAAAGTATGCCTGGATAGAAAAAACACACAATAGAAGACGATCAGTCCTTGATTGGCTTCCCCAGAGCCTGGATCTCTAGATTATTGAAGCAGCGTGAGAGCTTTGAATTTACTTTAAGAAGCCTGGAAAACTATTCCTGAAGACTAGTTAAAGAAATTACATAAAAGCTTTCCTAAGAGAGTTAAGGCTGTGATACCAAAGTCATACCACTTTCAGTCTTGTTTGAATTGTACAAACATGCATGGGAATATACTCCATTCCCATGCATGTTTCTGTGTTTCACTGCCCTTGTTTCTCATTTTAATTGCAAAATATTTTTTAAAAAAAGTTGTGGCACAAGACCTTTGCACAGTTCGGCATAAGGATAGCAGACCATTATGTGTCTCCTTTGCTGGGAGTATAAACTGCCTCTAAAATAAATGCAGCCTCTCTTGAGTTTACTGTGTCTTGACTAAACCCTGACTGATGATTGAATCATGATTTTTCTGTTTTTGATTAGGCTACAATGTACATCACTGAGCTCCAACGCCAAATTAAATTTGCTGTAAAGTTTTCCTTTTTGATGAGGCCATGACAGACAAGTAAAAGCAAGATTTTGCCTTTAAACTGTATTTATTTTTCTGTAATTCTTGAGAATTGGATGATAGATCTTCTTCTAATGCATCATGGGTGGTGGTAGTGTATGTAAACTCATCTCAGATATAGAAGAGGATAGTGATCAGAGGCTTCTCAGGACATTAAAAATGCTACAATCATCCGTGGTAGTAACACTAAAACTAAAACTAATTTATAATGCCAGACAGCCATTTAGTTAAGCAGTGAAGACCAAATGACCCTTCAGCTTACCCATATTTTCATTTAACTCACACTCTATGGATCTTTTAAGTCTTCAGAGTGACCACCATCCCTGAGATCCTGATGCAAGGTGACTCTCTACCTTTCTTGTTTCACAGCTTCATTGTTCATTACCGCCTGCTGTAAGTGGACGTCGCCCAGGGGGTGATGTTGATGTTAACATTCCCGATGACCCCTCCCTCCCGTTTCTCTCACTGGCCGCTCCCACGGTGCCTTTGCCTGGGTGGGCAAAGTTGTTGCATCTCAATCCTACAAATTATCAGCATGTGCAGAGTGCTGAGTGCAGAACAGAGAGAGAGAGAGAGTGAAATTACGAATCTGAAAATGCAAGTGCAGCACTATTCTTTCCTGCTATGCTGTTTCATTCCCCACTGCTGCTGCTGCTTCTGCGTGGTGTGGCATGCCGTTGTCAAGCTTCTCGTGGTAAAAACAGTGAAGAGAGAAATTAGCAAGGAGGAGCTGAAGAAAAGTTGCCTTATTCTGAAAATCAATGTCAGCAGTCAGTTTTCAGAGCTAAGGCCATCAAGCCACCCTCCCCCTTGTAAGTGCTGCTCCTCTCAGTGGGTAGCACAAGCAGGCCTGGTGTGTTGATTACAAGTATAATCCATTAATCATCACTAAATGCATGGAGGACTTTGATGAGAGAGGCAAGAGCAAGCATTGAATTCCAATCATGTGATGCATGCTGGGTGCAGGTACACTTAAGCAGCACCAGTATGTCCAGTGTATTCTTGGCCTCCACCCCTTTTCCTGCAGATAAGAAAACTTCATTAAAAATCCAACCATAGTCTCCATACTAATTACAGCATTGCATGTAGAGGAGTGGAGGATGGGGGAGTGCTGGCGTTTAGAACTACCTGGACAGATTGGCTCATCATAGCACCCCTGCCTCTCTCTACCTCTGCACTCCTCACACACAGACGCACACACACAAAAACACACAGTCTGTCCATTTGGGGAGTGATTGTTTCTGAATTTCAGATTTGAATTCAACAAGCATGGAAATCTGAACAGGCTAATAAGATTCTGTACCACAGTGCCGGACTATGTAATTAAAATCGGATCCAATTGATTTTTCCTGCTTTGCATACAAGCTCCGTCCCAACAGAGAGGGACTCGGCATGCTGCAGTAGAGTCTCTCCTTGTTGTTTCTAGACAGAGGAATAATTATTCATTATTGATTAACTGCTAATTATTTTAAAAGACTTTTAAATACCGGAATTCATTTTACATACAGTTTGGTTTGCTCTGGGAGTTTAAGGATTTTCCCCCTCCCTCACAGTGCCTCAGGCCTGTATGATGGTATAATTAGAGGTGGTGGCGGTGTCAACATCCTCCTGCTTTGCTCCCGTCTCTGGGGCTTCATCTGTCTCGTCAGCAGGTTGATTGTGCTGCATCAAGGACTGTGTGCCCAGCGAAGCTCTTATTGACTAGTAATGCATATAACTGGAGATGGAGATCATCGGGTTGTGCAGTGCAACTGAACAATGGGCACAACAACACAGAAGAGCTGATGGGAGATTATTGAGAATGTGCTCAGCAGGACCACCAAGTGATCCCTTGTCGACGGTAACTATATTCAAATAACTTGAATGAGTTTCCTTTTATGAAAGAATTATATGAATTAAAATTCTTTTTTGATGTTATATATGTTTTAATTTTTCTAATTCCTTGGTGATTTAATACATTTGTAACCACATGCACTCAATATAAGTACAAACATGCTATAAAAGCTTTTTTTTGCCCTGTTGTTTTGTTACTTATAGTTAACTTACACCTTTTGTGCACTGACACATTCAGTATGTTCTGATTTTCTCAGGATAATTAATAGAATATCTCCTATTACTAATGTTACACCTCTAAAGGCAGCCTTTATCCCTAATGCTGATACTAATTAGGGTGGTAAATGGAAATGGAATAGTAATTATATCATGCTATTTTCTACTCTTACCGAGCACTCAAAGTGTTTTCTGCTTAGTGAATGACCTGCTCTGCCTCCTGAGCCACAGCCACCTGGATATAATTTGTATGTTGACAACTTGCAAGTGTTCTTGTTGTGTGATTGATTGTACTGCTGCCTGATGACAATATAATGCATCAAATGTGGGTTTAACTAGCAGGAACGACAGATTGTGGCGCCATCAATTTATTGTTTATTTTTCAGGGACTTCTGTATTATAAACATCCAACAAAGACTCTTATGAAAAAGCTTCTGTCAAGCACACGCCTGACATCAAACATAATAAATAAAAACAACAAGCAGCAAAGGCATCACTGAACATGCAGTTCCTCTAATGGCCACTTGATGCTTGCTTCTTATAGATACCCATGCTAAAACGCCCACGAGAATTAAGAATACATGCAGACTGCTTCAAAAAAGTATTGTATTTTAGAACTCACACGTTTTATTTGTGTTAACGAATATTTGCCACTTTGAACACAGGTGTCTGTAGGCAACAGATGGCTGCTAATCTGAGTCAGTGAATTGGACCTCTTGACAGAGATTAAGGTGTTGGTTACTTTTGGAGCGAATTTTAACGTCATTATTTCACACATAATAATTAACTGTACTAAGAGAACTCGAGGAGGTGGTCAGGGAGAAGGAGGTCTTGGCGTCTCTGTGTAAACTGCTACCTCCATGACCCGGACTTAGATAGTTGGCAGAAAATGGATGGATGTCCACCACTCCAAGTCCACCTCTGAGCGACTCCAAAACAACAGATTGAAGGTTTTGAAGTGGCCTGGTCAAAGTCTGGACTTAAATCACATTGAGATGCTTTGGCATGACCTTAAAAAGACTCTTCATACCGAGCCCTCTAATGTGGCTGATTTAAAACAATTATGGATTAATTGTTATTTAATGATAATAATAATAATAATATTCCTCCACAGCAATGTGAAAGAGTCTGTGTCAGTCATGGAAAACACTCGATTGCTGTTCTTGCTGCCATGGCTCTAAGGAATGGTTCTAACTGCCTGCGTAAGGACACCTGTCACTCAACACAGACATGCCCCTGACTCAGTCCTCCTGGTGGAAGAGTTATAAAACTAATTCCCCTCACCCCACAACTGTTCTGAATGATGGAGCGCTAGCCATTTTTCACATGATAATCCAGGAGGATTGACTCCCTTTTGAAGGCAGCCTCTAGTGGCACCTAGAGGAACTGCAATTTTTGTCACTTTCCCTGCTTGGATTCAGCTGTAGCTTCTACTAACCAAGCTGGGATAACTTCGTCTTTGAGATCAGCCATCATGACATAACAAACAAGTGGGTTAAGAGTCAGTGTTCAAGATTAGTTCATTATATCATATGCACGTATCCAGAAAGCCTCGCGCGTTATTTCTGCTGTATCTGTGGGATGTGGCCAGCCAGAGTAATTTTCATCTTACTTCTGTGGCATATTGTATTTCCTAGAATTAACAAATGGTCTAAAGAACTACAAAATAAACAAAAAACAAACAAGAAAAAACAGCAATCAGTTCTTGTGTCAAACCTTTGTGATCTCCTACCTCTCGATTATCCCCTTCCTCTCATTCTTAGCAGCAGCGGGCTGTGGGTCTGGAAGAGATTCATGGTTTGTGTTGCAGGTTTCTTCTCTCAGCTGATGGTGACGTAGTTGCGCGCCTAACCGAGTCTGTCTGTGTGACTTTTAGAAATGGGGGGCGGAGGGCTATAGGGCGCAACCATTTCACACCATCATCGCGTGAGAGTGGTTCTAATATTGATATTGATATCTATACATATTTTAAATATTACTCACGCGAGGACGGCACACTAGTCTCCAGCGTTTACTGCAAGCTGCAGAAACTGACTTTGAGGGGAGCGCACGGGAGACACATCGCGGTCATTCCGATGGTGCGCAAAGTCCAGCAGACAGCCCTGGCAACTCAGAGAGCTGGATGCACAGCTGAGCTTTCCATGAACACACGATGTTTCAGATGAACCGGCGTGTGTCACATCTGTAGCGAAGACTGCAGGCGGGGAGCTTTACGCCAGTGTCTCTAACAGCCACATCACAGATTTCTTGCGCTATCGCAGCCAAGAGAGGAGGAGGAGGAGAGCGCTGATTCACGGCTTGCAGGAGGAGTGAGAGCCGTGCGGACGGGCTCAGAGGATCCATCTCTACCAAGGCTGCAACCTTAAAATACTGACCAACCCCCTCCTCCTCCTCCTCCTCCTCCCTTGTCACTGACAGCTTTGCGACCCGGTCAATCCGTCAGACGGGGAGGATCTGGGCAGGAGGGCGCAGGAGAAGACCAAAGGCGATCACCTCTGGCCAGTTTGATCCAATCGCCAATATCGAGCAGGCTGGAGACCGAGACAGCGGCTTCACCGGGGGATTTTGGTCGGAGGAGCACGTTAGACTAAAGAGATCCAAACAGCGAGGTTATTTTGAGACTGTTGGCAGGCTGATCTGCGCGGTAAAACAATAATAAAGGGGGCGGACAGGAGCTATTTCGCAGTCTCTACATAAACTCCCCGGAATACAAATCCAGGTAGGTTACAATGTATAAAGCATGATTCAAACTCGCAGGTATGTATATAGAACCCAGTCTTCGTGACATGGAGGGTAATTTGGTACGGCACAAAGACAGAATTTGAAATATAATATGCTGCTTAACACGAATCACATTAGATGTGTTTTAAGATCAAAAAACAGGCGATAGCTGGATGCGGTCTGTCACTCCGGAGCTCTTCATTCTGCCCAGGTTTTAACCTGTCTGTCCGCTCACACTGCTTCTCATGATTGTGCAGATATGATCCATTCCAACGGACTGAAACGGATTCGTGATACACTCTAATGGGTGTGCCATTAAAATAATTGGCGTCTGGCAACGCAACTGAAGGATACCGGTTGTCACAGCTTGCCTAGCTCATCATTGCTGGTGATTGGCTGAACACCTGGATTTCCAGTTTCACGTATGTGCTTTTATGTTTACGTTTATATCCCGGATTCTCCTGTACGCTGTGTCTCAATTTGGAGTTAATATCTGAAGACGAGTGTCTCCTAGACATGTGCAGCCCAGGCCTGCATGCACACTATAAGTTAAACTGCGGGCCTATGGTCTCTCCAGCAGGGATTCCCCCCTCAGGTAGTACTGACACTGGTACGGAGAGCGAAACGGCCTTCTGATGATTAATCAGCAACAGCTGCTGCTCCCTGTCTGCTGAGTCCATGTTTCACGGATCTCAGATAGCCTCCTTAAACAAGACCCCCCTTCCCAAAATAGAGAAAGAGCAACTGTCTCGTCCATAATGCAATCTGCATCTGTCAGGACATATAGAAGGGTGTGCACAGTGATTACTATATGATGCACATGATAAGAAAATGTGCATTCTTTTGTGCTCTTCGTTTTATAATCCACAAATTGTTTACTAAAAAAAGGATTTGACATCTAAAAAGCTTAAATCAAATCAAAATATATATTCTGTTCATAATATTAAAAACAAAAACAAATTGACATTTTTAGCAGCTTTAACAAGAAGAACAAAAACGAAACAAAACACTGAAATGATGATTTTGTGCGACACCCACCTTTGTGCTGATTAACTGGAGGGTCCCCATTGATGATAAATGTCTGTAACACTTACAGTTCATGTTTTAGGCAACTTTTTCTAAAGGTTGTAGCTAAAAGTTGACAGGTCTTCCTAATTGCAGCAAGAGGAAATCAGTTTTAGGCTTTTCTGTTGTTGTCCTTTGATAATAGTCCCTGTTTGGTTTTCAGGCCTGTAGGTTTCATCTTAAAATCTCCTCAAAATGAAGCCAACAATCTGTTTGCATTTAATCTGCAGTAGCAACAATAGTATGACTCAATATTTGTTGTTAATTATCTAGATTAGTGCCTCATCTCTTAAATTTCTAAACTTTTACCCTTATGTGTTTGGCATATGTAGATCAGACCTTTGGATTTTTAACCATCACTTCCCCAAGTTTTATACATACACATGAACTCTACATATTCAGAATATCACTTGAACTTCATTTTCTTGAAGTAAAAAGTGTTTCAAAGTTGTGTGAATGGAGTTGAAATGTTTTCACTCTTAACTGTTTGTGGTTAAAGAGGTCAGTGTTGGATTTAATTGGAAAACGTCAAATCTGATCTTTAGCCTTAATTTAGAAATGTCACTTGTGATGTGGTTCCTATGCTAATGTCCGGCATATGTTAATAACTTGGTCTTATCTGTTCATTTTTAGCACATTTTCGGGAGCTGCTGAACGGCCTCGATTAAATGCCCCTACATTCACAATGCAAAATACAATCCTTAAAACAGTAATTAGTATGCAAATTGTTCTGTGTAGCTCCTAATTTAGGGGTCACGGTTCTAATGGTGATGCACGTAGAGTAATGGGATGGTTAAATCTCCACTGCCTAACAGCCCCCGAATGCAATTTGTGTGAAGATAGAAAATCAATATTTCAAAAACAAAATCCTCGCGGGGTCATACACCTGAACAGTCTCTCTGAGTGCTTAATGTAATTACTGTAATGAACTTTACTTTATTCCTTAAGATGATGTACTTTTGTGTCTTCGGTTAGTCAGTCAGTGAGTCAATCAATCAGCTCCTCGCTTTTAGGGCTGCAAATGCGAGGAAGGAATTTTTACATGCATAAGGAATGACTGTACCCTTAAAATGGCAAAATCTACAGCTTAGAAAAGTACAAGTGTTTATTATTTGTCTTTTGGGAGGCATGAAAATGAGCACAACTATGGTTTACAGCTAAAAGATTTTTTCCGAGCATGATTTTATTCAGCTTGTGAAATTTATAAGTCTAATGGGATAAGACAGGAGGCAGTTACCAAGCAATTGACTCTCTGTGTCCAGTGTCACTGTATGGTATTATATCTCTAAAACCTCTCTGTCAGCCTGGTAGTTTGCTCTTGGATTCATGGGTATTTGGCTTGTTTGCCATTTTGTTTTACCTCTGTTTATCTAAGGCAGACTGACTGAACACATTTGAGTGTTTTTCATCACTCCCCTTCCACACACATTACACTTGGAGGCACAAGAGTGCCACTGCCTCAATTAAAGCTGCAGGAAATGACAGCAAAGTGTTAAAATCATAGGGGATCGCAGCTCATTGGAGGCAGCTACAATCAATAATTTTATATTAACTGCAATGAATAAAAGGCATCATTTGTAGTGATAAATCAACAGCAAATTATCAGTTAACTCTGCAGGGTCCGTCTGTTCTCGCTTTGGTCCATCCATCCATCTTCTTCTGCTTATCCAATTCAAGGTCATAGTGAGGCTGGAGCCCCACACCAGCTGTCACAAGCTGAGAGGTCGGGTACACCCTGGACAGGTCCACAGTCTGTCGTGGGGCCAACAACCATTCACACTCATAACTACGGCCAATTTAGAATCACCAGTTAACCTCTGGCCTTGCAAAGAAGCCAGAGTACCCGGTGAGAGCCCAGACAGACTAGAACATTCAAACTCCACACAGAAAGGCAAGGACCTTGCTGTGAGGCGACAGTGCTAATCATCACACCAGCGTTTTACCCCTTTTTTGTTGGTCGTGAGCTGGTTTTATTGTTTGGAAAGTGGTGAAAATTACCCTGTAAGAGCGGTATAATCTGCACAGCTCTTGCAGTGTAATTTTCAGCTGATTTGAGCGAAAAAGCTCCGAGAACCAGCTGCGCTCTACCTGTTCAGCACAACACTGGAGATAAACAGCGATAATATATAATGCAGCATTTAGCAGCTAATATATTTCCCACAGGAGTTATTACAGTAATAAGTTGGACAGGCAATGTACTTTTTTTTTTCTTGATTTTGAGTTGACACAATAGAAGATGTGAAAAACAGTAAAAACAGTGTGTGGATTTCAAATTATTTAAAGCCTGTTAACTGAAAATAATACAAAGACATAGCATCAAATGCTGAAACTGTATTGTTATTTCTTTAAAAAAAATATGTGCTTAGAGCAAATTTGAGCAAGCAGCACATTTGAAAAATAGACTGCAGAGGTGCAACAAAAGACTGTCACACCTGGTGGAACATTTCACAACAAAGCAGGTTAATAGGTAACAAGACATGGTATAAAAAGCATCCCAGAGAGCCTGAGCATTTTAGAAGTAAAGATGAGTGGGGTTCACCTCTCTGTGAAAGACTGCATAGCCAAATGGAAAGGAGTTTTTGGGGATTTAATCTCAGAAAGTATATAAAATCATAAAAAAAACAAAGAATGACAGTTTAACAAGTATAGAATCATTTATCTATCAATAAAAGCAGAATAACAAAACTCAGTAAATTCTTAAAAATTTCCATTGCAAAATAAATTGGACTTGATTTTTGGGATTTCAGATGGCACGTCTTTTAAAAACAGCCAACGTTCTGTTGTGGAAATCACCAAAAAGCAGTGCCAATGAACACAATTCATCACTGCATCACAAATACAACTTAAAACTCTTCCACTGAAAGAGAAAAACACGCATAAACATTATCCAGAAATGCTTCCGCTGTGTCTCATTTATGGTGGCAAAGGTTAAGTATGGTCTGACCAGTGAGATTTTGAAATTGACATCTTTATCAGGGGAAGCTTTGACTATTTTAGGAGTGCAAAAGCACACCGTGCATGCATTACAACAGGATGGCCCCACTGTAAGAGGCCAGGTGTGAAACTCACCTGGCCTGTCACCCACTGAAAATGTTTGATGCATTATGCAGCAAAAAAGTGACTCTTGAACAGCTGAAACCTTTATCACCCATGAATGGTAAACATTTGTCTTTCTACAACTGCTGTGCCACTTCCTAAAGCATACACAGTTTTATTAAAAGTAAAGGTAATGCGACATAATGAATATGCCTCTTTCATAAGTTTGAACATTTAATTTTTTGGGGTATAGCTGTTCATTCAAATCAGCTTTTATTCCTTTCTTTCTTTTTAGGAAACAGCAGTGTGAATTAATTATTGCCATTCCCAACATGTATCATGCAGAGAGGCTGATGCTGTAGTCTTAAATCCTGTGTGCCTCATTGCAGTTTTTACCCCTCCACCCCAGCTTGTCACCATGCAATAAAAAAGACAAGGAGAAGCTAGCAGCTCAGCAGTACTGCTCTTGATTTTAAAACAGGAAGAAGCACCTCCTTAAGCCTTTTTCAGTGGCTTCAGCAACTCTTTAATACCTGCTTGTCAGTATGACCATTTTTACATTTTTAAATTAAACGGTTAGTACATGTTATTAGAGATTTATAGCACTAACAAGGGGAATGCATGCATTTTTTATTTAATTCCCCCAAAGTTTACCCTTGTCAGTGTCCAGGTTCAAACAAAGGCAAAAACTTGAGTTTTTAAATTCAAGTTTTCTCTCATTAAGTTACAACTTTGTCACTCAATTATTCCCCTGTTGGTTTTGTTTGTGCTCAGCGCTGTTGGGTCTCACAGGGATTGCATAGCTGGCTCCAGTCCATATAAATGGCTCTGCTGATTCAGTTAAATTTAAGTTCCTTGTCTCCAGCTTCTGCTGCCGTTTGCTGTCATCCCATTTTCTATCCTCCAGATCAGTGTGCTGTGCTGCAATCAACGTCTTTTTTTTTTTTTTTAACATCAGAGGATTTTTTAAATCAAGCTGAGATCGCCTCTGTATCACCTCTAAAAAGACTCATCTCTGTGGATGTTATTGAGGTTATGATCTCTCAGAAAGACATCGTTATAGTACTGCAAGTGATGCAATTATTTATACCTATGACCCATTAAATTAGAGATATTAAGGATAATTTATTCCAGAATAGATGAATTGGTTTTATCAACGCTTGCACACAAGACCTTGACAGAGATTTTCCCAGTTTTTTGCAGATGTCACAGAAGGTGTGCATTACCATTGTCAGATCAAATATTTGACTTTTGAATTGGTGTACTTTTTTTTAATATGCCACCAACTGTTTGCTATGCACACCTCCAATAAAAGTTTTTTCAGCTATCCAAATTAGCCAGCCGGTCCACCCGGATGATATCATATCCAAGAACATCACCTGGGAGTTCAAGTAGTTGGTGTTATTGTAAGAGGCTTTCAGATTGAATGAGCTAAATCAAATAAGAAAGGTGCATTACATTGCATAAAATATGTCTTTTAATGGATCTCTCTTTCTTTTTTTTTCCGAGAGTGCTTTAAAGTGCCATGGGTTTGTATTGTACACCTTTTAGTGCAGGGTGGCCCCAGAGGTAATCAACCCTTTAAGCAGGAATCAGAACATAAGAATGCACTTTTTATGTACAAATTGAAAAAAGACTTGAACTAGATTTAGCCCGACAAACGCAAAGGGAAGTGTGACAGTAATATAAAAATGTAATCCTCTGGTGAATTTTGGGTAGATTTATTAACTTACCCTGCATGTATCTCTCTGAAGAGATCATTTTAATTCAGAATAAACTGCCTGTGAGCCTCAGGAGGTCCAGAGGTGTTGTGGAGGCTGCATAGAGGGTCCCATCCAACTCACTGAACCGCTAAACAATCGGGTAACACCAAGGAGAGAGCCTTTATAATAATTCCCCCCTGTGTTATATCATCTAAGTTTTGGGGTGGTCAACTGTTCATTATGCTCCTGCTGCCTTAGGCCCCAGCTGTTAGCATCAAAAGGATGGTCGAGTCGTATTTCATAAGAGCTGAAGAGGTGCGTAAAATGCTTAGCTAGGGCTTTTATGAATTTGGACAGTGTCTGCATTGCTATTGTAATGCTGCTCTCTCTTGCAGAAGTGGTAAGTGCGCGTTTAGGGCTCAGTGTATAATGAATTTGGACGGGACATCTGTAGCCTTTGTTTCAGTTTGCCTCTTGACAATCTCCTGCCTCCCTGCTGCTGTTTTTTTTTTTTTGCCAATGCGACATTTTGGACAGTGCTTAGTTTGGCAACATTGCATGCCTGCTGAGCGAGCTGTTCGGTTCAAAGCTGTGTATTACTCGAGAGATTTCAGACAATCACGCTCAAATCCACATTATTTGTTGCACGTATCCACATCTCAAATCAAAATAAAGTTTATGACTGGAAATGAGCCCGCAGGCTGTAATTTTATTAAACTAATGTTGTCTGCATTGCTCATATATTCATTTACCGACCTGAATCGCTGAGCATTTTCAGAGATAACATAAAGATCTCATGAAAATGGTGTTTGTGGAGTAGAAAGCAGAAACCCAATTAAGCCGCACAGAAGGATGGTTGGATAATTTGAATTCTTGTGCTCATTTAAAATTAAGACATTCTTTTCTTGCTTCAGTCCGTGTTTGTTTCTCCCCGTGAAATGCAAACACAGTCTTGCAGACTTGTACCACTTGAAGTTTAAAACGATGTGAAAATACCCTGAGGTTGGATACTCCTTCCATTATGTCATTACATTAAATATTAAATTATTATGTAACTATTGAGAATGCACTGTACTCTAGTACAATAATATTTATTTGGTACTAAAAATATTCAAGGCAAAAAAAAAAAGCTTACAAAGCAATATGGGACAGTTGCCTTGTAAGGCTGAAAATAAAGTCTTTCATTCTTCTAATAATCTTTATAATATCTGTTGTTTCTGTCTGGTGTGTTTAGGTGGTGGGCGGAAGAAAGACACAGCCCAGTGCTGGATCCCAGAGGGACCATCAGTGTGGTAAGGACCCTTGAGACGAAGGAGGGTGCATGGAGGGTTCAAAGCCTGTAAAACCAGGGTCTTCAGCCTGCCTCTGGTTGGGGCTGGTCTCTGTGGCTGTAGCCTTCCTTTGTACAGAGGCCCGGACCACTCCGAGCCCTGTGCTCAGCCCCAGCAATGGCACCTGCAAAGGGAACACAAAGTGTCATACAGGGATTATCCTGCCCATCTGGTATCCCGAGGATCCTTCCATGGGAGACAAGATTGCACGGGTCATTGTCTATTTCGTGGCACTGATCTACATGTTCCTCGGAGTATCCATCATTGCTGACCGTTTTATGGCCGCCATTGAGGTCATCACCTCCCAAGAGAGAGAAATTGTTATCAAAAGGCCCAATGGGGAAACAACCACCACCACGATCCGTGTGTGGAATGAAACGGTCTCCAACCTTACCCTCATGGCCTTGGGCTCATCCGCTCCTGAGATCATGCTTTCTGTAATAGAAGTTTGTGGACATGAATTTAAATCTGGTGAGCTTGGGCCCTCCACAATCGTTGGCAGTGCAGCTTTCAATATGTTTGTCATCATTGGCCTCTGCGTGTCTGTCATCCCCCAAGGCGAAGTACGCAAGGTCAAGCACCTCAGAGTGTTCTTTGTCACTGCAGGCTGGAGTATCTTTGCCTACATCTGGCTCTACATGATCCTGGCTGTGTTTTCTCCCAATGAAGTCCAGGTCTGGGAGGGTCTAGTCACACTGGCCTTCTTCCCCATATGTGTACTCCTCGCATGGGTGGCAGACAGACGACTGCTCTTCTATAAGTTCATGCACAAGAAGTACCGCGCTGAAAAACACAGGGGTGTCATCATTGAGACCGAGACCGAACGCTCCAAGGGGATTGAAATGGACGGCAAGATGGTTAACTCTCACTTCATGGATGGAGGTGCGACCAGCAATCTGATTGGTCTGATCGAGAGCAAAGAGGTAGATGAGTCCCGACGTGATATGATTCGCATCTTGAAAGACCTGAAGCAGAAGCACCCGGAGAAAGAGTTGGATCAGCTGGTTGAAATGGCCAACTATTACGCTCTCTCGCACCAGCAAAAGAGCCGTGCCTTTTACCGCATTCAAGCTACGCGCATGATGACGGGAGCTGGAAATATCCTGAAAAAACACGTAGCAGAACAGGCGAAAAAGAGCACCAGTGTGCAGGAGGTGCACGTGGAAGAACCAGAAGAGTATGTTTCCCGGATCGCTTTTGAGCCTGCTGTCTACCAGTGCCTCGAGAACTGCGGGGCCGTTATTCTGAGCATCACCAGAAAAGGAGGCGACATCAATAAGACTATCTACGTGGATTATAAGACGGAGGATGGCTCGGCTAATGCCGGGGCAGACTATGAGTTCACGGAGGGTACGGTAGTTTTCAAACCCGGAGAGATGATCAAGGAAATAAACATTGGCATCATAGATGATGACATCTTCGAAGAGGACGAGCACTTCTTTGTACGTCTCAGTAATCTGCGTGTCTTGGAAACTGAGGATGAAGTGTTGTCTGCCAACAGTCTCCCATATCCAAAGGCGGTGTTGGGGTTCCCCACTGTGGCCACTGTGACCATTCTGGACGACGATCATTCAGGCATCTTCACCTTTGAGAGTAACTCAGTCCATGTCAGTGAGAGCATCGGTATCATGGAAGTCAAAGTGTTAAGGACTTCTGGAGCAAGGGGGACGGTCATCGTGCCTTATCGCACTGTGGAGGGACTTGCCAAAGGAGGAGGAGAGGACTTTGAAGATACGTACGGAGAGCTTGAGTTCAAAAATGATGAAACCTGGTAAGGCAGCAACATTTTCTTTGTGTGGTTGGAGAGCAGTTGCTTTTTCTTATTGTGTTCTTGGTATTTTTATTTATCAAACTTATTCAAAATGAAATGCACCCCAATTTTGGGTCAGTTTAAAGTCACTGATCTATGTCTTGCTTTTGAATTGCAGTTTGATGCCGGTATACTTTTCTAGAAATAATATACTATTTGATAACCTCAAAGATTCAGAAGTCTGTGAGAAGCTCGTCACATTCAGCAGTTGCTTTGAAAAAAGATATTGTCATCTTTGCCTGTTGACATCATTTAGTTTGGAGCATACTTTGATAACCTGTTCATGTGCAGCGTGCACTCATCACCCTGTGAACTTTAAATGCCTTTTTTTCTTTACATGGTTGGGTGATGTATCCTCTCATCTGAGCGTGCAGTCTAGATCCCCTTGTTTTCCCGTCAGGAGATTTTGCTGTCATCAGAGTGCTTTGGTAGCAATCCTGTGTGTGTGTCGCATGCAATAGGGATTCAACTTTTGGATTCGTCACACGACCGTGGAAACAGGAAGTCCTTAAGTAACCCCCCCAGCCCTCCCCCCCCAAGCTTCTCTAATCCTTGCTGCTTTTGTTTTGTCAAACTCTGGGATTTTGCTTTTTTGCTTTTTTTAAAAAATCGTTTCCGTGTCTCTCCACTTTAGCAAGCACGAATGGAAACAGATATTAAAAGAGAAAATGAAATCTTCAGTACATGGCATTGTTTTAGGTTAGCAGGTAGACTATGGCACGATGAGACATGTTGGTGCGATTCCTCCATGAGGCAGCCCTGATTTAAAACAACAAAGAAAACCCTGAATTTAATTTAGATAGTACACTTATGTAAATTGCGTGTGTTGTGTAGCCTTGTCAGCTGTACCATCTGTGTACAATATTGCACAACAAAAACAAAAAAACCCCAAAACACATAGGCTTACAAATGAGTGGGCATCTTGGCGGTTTTTGCAATAACACCAACATACCATACTGTAGCAGAAATTGTATCAGGGCCATATATTGTATGACACTGCTGCATTTAAAAAAAGATGTACACAAAACAGTTCTCCAGGATACTGGCTTGTACACAAAACTGTGGCTCTTAAAAAATATTGATTTGTTTATTTCACAGCTTGCATCCGTTTGCCTCTCACATATTGGTCTGCAGGCACTGAATCAAAGTGACATGCATCTGTGACATTCCCTTCCGCCACCAATCAGGACCCTCTCAGTGTGCCGTGGCTGACTGGCAGGGACTGTGCTCCAGGGTGTGGGTTCCTGAGGGCTGAGGCAGCCCAGGAGACCGGGGGGTGTGTCGAGGTGATCAGCATGCTCTTGGGGCCCGTTGAGCTCTCAGGCTTTTGCTTGATTTATGTGAGAGATGGTTTTTTGGAGCTGGGCTCGAAGGCTGCTGAGGGAGTTAGAAGGGAGAGATGCGGAGAGAGACTGCTGTGATGCTGTCGGCATTGTGAGGGAATGTTAGCGTATCGATCTGCTCATTGTGTTGAGCATCATGCTGCGAGCTTCTTACAGTGCAGCACAGCTTCAATATGAGTGCAAAACACTGTAAATTGATAAAGACCAGTCATGTGTTAGAAGCAGAATTAGTAAACATTTCTTTAAAATGGTACAAACTATTTTCATTGTATGTTGCATGCATTCAATCTCACACCATAAACAAGCCTGGTATAAAAAACAGAATTCATATTGAAATAATTAAAAGAATACTTTTTTAAATTTTAAATTTTTACCCTTAATCTAAACATGTAGCTTTAAGCCACGGCCTGCAAGCCTAGCTTACCATAAACACTGGAAAAGGGGGTGATGAGCGAGCCAGGCGCTCTATAATGGTAACTAAATCCTCCAAACAAGCATTTGTAAAGCTCACTAATACTCATTATAGTATCTACCTTTGTATTGAATGGGGTGAACAATCTGGATTTACATGATGGTGGATTTTTAACTGTTTCTTTCTTTGGGTTTTAGTTGTAGCTGTATATAATTATCAGATTTAAAAGTCCTGTGTGACAGAATGAAATGCTGTATTTGCAAAATGCAAACACTTTTAACGCTTTGTTAATTTAAAGTAATTTTAGCTCTTGGGTCACATGCAGACCAATTTAAGGTCAAGTTGGCTTGGCAGTTAAAACCGACACGTAATAATTTGTATATTTAACAAAAAAATTGACTTTTAAAAAAAAAATCAGTTATCAATGATTAACCATTAGGTCTTAATTATGCCACTTAATTATTACTCTCCTGGTATTATATCTCCAATGCAATTCACAGAACACTCTCACTCTAAAAAGGGACATATCCAAGGGTCAACCTGGCCCTATTCAGCTGTTTTCGGTTCTGATCTGATACCAATACCAATACCTGTACTGTGTACCGAGTATCAGTATTGATTATCATATCATATAAATAATCTGGTCATTCTCAAACAACTTGCATGTAACAAATAAATATATCCAAGAATATAAATTTACAGCTTTTTCTTTTATATTTATTGATGAAATAGTAAATGAAAACAGGCCCAGGATAAATACAGTAATTTATTTACATGATTGTGCACTGGTGTCATTTCAAACTGCTGTCATTTGAAGGGACACCAGTGCACTTTCTCCTCAGGAGACAATTGAAGTGAAATAATATTTAATCCTGTTGACAACACCATAAATAGCATAATAAAAGCTCAACAACAAGTATTACACTCACCCAACGCTCTTCTCTGACTGAATGTAAGCAGTAAAATAAACAAGCGATGGAGAGACTGAGAGAGAGAGAGAGAGACAGCATCCCATTGTTGGAACTTTTCATTCTTGTCAGCTCACTTTGACCACAGTTTGCAGTGAAGTGAAAAATCTTTGCAAACATACAGATAGAAGCTGTCGGTGTAGCAGCGTGAGATACCTCCAAACTGCTGTCCCTCTGCTGTTAGCTTCCTCCATGCTACATTAACTCTGCCGATAACTCCTGCCGTCCAGTGATAAAGTAAACTTGCAACAGCATAAAACTAAACTGAATGGATTGGCTCATTGTCACCGATAGCCAATCCAGCTTTCTGGGCCAGTATCGGTCCGATATCTGATCCAGATATCAAATCGGCACTTTGTTACTCATCAGCAGTTGTTCTTTACGTCTTTATGATTCAAACAACTTGTTGTGATCTAGAAACGCTTCCGACTTTCCATGCATTTTCATTCCTGTGCTTTATTGTTACCACATCAGAAATCTCAGTGCATTTTCTTTTTTATTTGAATTGCTAATGGATTCTCTGCAGTTTCTTTTACTTTGCAAAGCCACTCAGTTTGGCAGAACAGGACTTTTTTGGCACGCTGCTTTGGGGCCATGGGCCTTATGTTTGGCACCCTCTCTTTCAAATTCATTTTAAACTAAGAAAGAGCTAAATGAATTACCAAAACACCTCCTGAAACATAGCCTAACTCTATTATACATGCACCAAGGATGTGAAAATTTGTGTCAACGTTTTGCAATGAATTATGAGGCAAAGGTTAAGGACGGTGAAAAAAAGTCAACCTTTGATTCTTTTAGCAAGCTCTAAAATCAGTGACAAATATAAACTCTGAGGTTTTCACTGGCAATGGAAAGAAGAGGCTGTGCACTTTAAGGAAGGAATTATATAATACGCAAATAAAAAGTCAGTAAATGAGCAAGGGATTTATTTTTCCTGCAGTTATATAGACATAACGTGTGTCAGTCTGTACCGAAGCAAAGGCTACAAAATAAGACTTTTGTTGCGAAGCACATCCTGAAACATCGTAGGTATTGAACACCGTCAGTGTTGATGAATGTACTTGTATGCAGTAACAACAAATGTTGAATGAATTTTCAGTTAAGCAGTTAAAATAATGAAAATTGTCAAAGTGCATCAACACGCTCCGGTATTAATATGAAAATCTTTGCTTCCCTCTGCAGAGACTATTGTATCTTTTGTAGAATGGCAGACTGCTGTTTCAGAACTCCCAACAAATCTCCAGAAATTTCCATAATTACACTTGGATAGTGATGAATTAGATTCGGTGTGCATCCATAAAAAAGACAGAGAGGAGCAGTGGAAGTGACAGCTTCATCCAGAAGCATACCAAAAGATTCATGAGAACATTTCCATGTACAAAACAAAGGGGATGAATGTGTAGAATATTCACTAAAGGCATAATTACAACGATGTTTCTTCCACTGCCTTGAAAGCCCTCCTCAGGGTCGTTTTCATGCTCTTTACATGAAAAAATACTGAATTTATTTCCCTCCTTTGCATTCACATTTATATTTGAAAATGGGAATCTTCTGTTTATTTCCATTTTGCAGGAGGATTCCCTGTTTGGCATACATATAAAACCGCTCCTGACGCTAATTCATTGGTAACTGTGACAACTGAGTGAGGGCAGAGTCTAAAGAGCAGGGTATTTTTGATGCCCTATAGGGCAATGTGACCACATAGTGCTTCCGCTCTTTCACTCTTCCTTTTGTTCTCCCCATGTTTTATGAGGCATTGACTTTCAATCTCTTTTGACACACTTTGGTCCCATTGTCATCAACCAGACTGGAAATGTATTATAGTCCTAATCTGGAGCTCTGGAATACATCACTTCACTTCTTAGCTGGACAATAGCTCTCATAGTTCAGTTACTGGTGCCAGTGATTCTGGTCCAAGCCAACTGGTATGAACCTCATCAAGATAACATAAGCGTCTTATATTATACCTCTTAAACTGGTGGTCAAAGCTGCAGTAACTTTTGACTGCAAGATTGCTTCCTAATAATTTATTAATTTAGGTTAATTTAATGGGTGCACATTTCAAAAATTCGTAAAAGGAATCCACAGACAAGTGGGTGGCTACATCCCTCATTTATAATTGCAACCAACTGTTACCATAAATTGATTTGTATCACTTTTATTTTTTTTCCTAATCAATTAATGGATTACAAAATCCCAATAAAAAGAGTAAAATTCGTAATTAACACTCAGACCCCAAATACAATCGAAATGTACAATAAATGTTACAATATTTTTTTTAAATTATTAATTTAATTTAAATTAATAATGATTTAATTTAATTAATTATATTATTTAATTATATTACGTTTAATTATAAATGTTAGAAATATGATTATTTATCAATAATTATTAAGAAATGATCAGTGGATAAGATTGCTGCAGTTGTATTCATTAATTAATTGATTAGGATGAACATAGTATGAAATTTGGGAGCCCTAATGTGGCACAAAATCAGCATCTTTCATAGATAAAGCTCATCTTATTTACCAATAAGTGGATATGAGTCTGATTTATCAGGCAATATCTATGTTCAGTGCGGCCGTACTAAACCAACTAATATGTTTTCCCCTCTTACACATTTTAAAAAGCAAGAAGGATTAACATAGCCAGTATTTCACAGGAAATAAGAGAGTACAGTTGCGCAGCTTAGTAGTAGGGTTGGGTAACTTTTGAATGGACACTGGTACCACGCTCAGCTTTTAGGTACATTTTATGTTTGACCAGGTTTTTACTCAGATTAGATGTGCTTTCACAGCCAGCGTTGCATTTGCACTTGTTAGTACCGATGTAATTTGGATAGTACCCCAAAAAGTTCAGTACTCGACCCTTAAGAGTATTAATGGTGCACTATTGAGGTTCCTCATCTAATGTCACTCATTGCTCATGAGTTGTCCAACATATTTGGAAAAAAATGGCTGACGGTGGATTGCCAAAAAAAGTGCTGCCCCAATAACCCCCCAGTGATTGTTTTGGTTGCTGGCAGATGACCACCATCGCTTTCAGTTTTTCACGTTTCTCTGCAAATACTAACTACTTGCCTAGTGGTAGTAAAAATAGTAAAAAAGGAAATAAAGAAAGTTCTTTGTTAAAGTAAAAGTTTTGCCTCAGAGGAGCAGCTAACATGTTTCAAAAGTCACAACCTTTACTTTTAAGGCACATGGTTTCCATTTCCAACTGATGTCACACAGTTTCACCACAGCTCAGAGAGCAGCTGGGCAGTGTTTGTAGAGAAATAAGTCACTTCAATTCAAACTATGACTGCAGCCATATGCAAGCAAACCAAGCAATCACAAGGAGTTTTTTGGCAACTGGTTGGGAAATATAAATTTTTCTTTAGCGACAGATGGTTCTCTGATCAGTCTGTAAACCTGCATTACTGTGGTTCCAGCAATCACTACCAGTCCCCAGTCTCCAACCTCCACCAATCACTCACAACTGGTTGGTTGGGGAATACTGATGGTCACAGTCCACCCTCTAGGCCTATATACCTGAGAACTTATGCGCTTGATATTAGATTGTCAGCATAACTGTCGAGGTCCAAAATGATGGACAAGTTACTATCATATGCTCAAGTATTTGCAAAACCTCACTTTGGTTGATCATCTCCTGTTTCAGCAGCTATCCTCAAAGCCAAGTCCTTGAGTTTGAATAATTATTAAAGAAAAATGACTATTGGCTGCTTTCCTGACCTGAATATGCATGTGTGTTGAAGAAGACACCTCAGACTTCTCAGTCTCTGACTGAATTTTTGTTTTGATAAGATGAATAATCAAGAAAATTACTGAAATATTAATTGGTAGTAAAACTTTGTGACCCCTCACTTGTGTCTTGGGGTTTGATGGGTGGCTGTTCTTATCTTTAGCTCAGGAGCCATCGGTATTAAGCGGCTGAGAATAATAAATGTAGGCCTCTGTTTCCTTTGACCCATTAAAGATAACACAGCTGTGAAGTGGAGATGCTCCATCCCCCGGAGAGACGGCTGTTTAACCAGGCACCGATAGATTCATAAACAAATGAATGGTGTGCAGCAGACAGACCTGAATCACCTACAGTAATTGCCACAGTAGTTACGCCTCTGCGAGCACGCCTCTGTGCTTGTAAACTCGCCTTATATTTTTATATGAAAAACATTGCATTGGGGGTTGCATTGTGCTCATAAGCAGATGAACACCCACCTCCCCTAAATCCCTTCACGCAACATTTTTCCTTAATATCTAAGGAATGTGTAACTGTAACCCCCATGACTGACAGAACACATGTCCACACTGATCCTCATCCTGCTGACCACTCAGCTTTTCCTCCTGCTAGCACTTTTCCAGACATCCTGGAATAGGCCCATGAGGTTTGCCTTACCACCCTGAAGCCTGCCCGCTCACACAGCCAGGATCCTCTCCAGCTCACCTAATCATATTTTACACTGTGCTTCTGTTGTTTTATTCATGCTAGCCGCATAGTGTGTGTTCTTTCAATAATTGGAATGTGTCTTCGTGTTTTTATGCCACCTCAGGGTGCAGGCAGACTTTGTTTTCTTTGGTAAAGTGTTGAAGTTGTTTTGGGCATTTTTGTTTTTTCCTTCATTGCAATTTACATCGAGTTAAAAGGGAAACGGGTCTTGCAGGGAAAAAGTCTCCTCACGTGTAGGTTAACATCAGTCAGATTTTGGTTTGAAAGGTGATGTTTTTTTTAAACGGTATTTATATTATAGCTGTATTTCATAGTGAAGCTTGCTCTAAATATAGAAATATGAATGTCGATATTACATCAGCCATCTTTGCTCCCGAATTGAGTCAAATTTTAACCTGTGTATCTAAGTCTTGACATGCATGTCACCAGATCGATAAATCAGTAGTTATGGGCGGGCCTTTGACAGGTCACAGGTCACCAATGCTATTAGAGTTCATCCTCTTGGGGACCATGAGTGTTTCTATTCCATGTTTTCATTCTTTTTTGCAGATATAGAAATATTTATCTCATTAAATGAATATTCACCTAAAGGATTAAGTCAGTGGAGCGTCCTCTGCAAATCACAAGTGTTTGTTGTAAGTTTCATGCCAATCCAGCCAAGAAACATCTGCAGGAGAGAAAGGTTGTTTTTTTTTACCTAATTGTGACACTAGGGAAATAATCTGGGAATCACAAAACACGAATTGCTGTGCTTGAGCCCCCAGTGCTTGTAGCAGTTCTTTGTAGAAGAGCAAGAAGCTTTGGGCTAGATTATGGTGACAAACTGCTAAACATCCATCTTCCTAGAAAGATGAAGCAATTTTGAAGTGGTCTGTTGTGACGAGTGCCACAGTGAGTATACCCATAACTTCTATAGCTAGAGTTTGCTTTGCAGTGTGCTAAGATGACAAGTGATGCATTGAAGGGTGTTTTTCCCTGTTTGTCAGCAGCTAACTAGTCCATAAAGAGCTTTCAAGAGGATGAAAAATTACATCTGGAATGGCTGAAATTAATTTTTGGAGGCAGTCTTTCCTTCAGTTCCTTCCAAGTGGTTGTGTTGCTCAACAATACTTAGAGAATATGGTAAAACTAACCTACCTGTGACTGCAATGCAGAAAATTTGTTAACTTAAGCAAGATCATTCTTTTTGAGGGGTAATTGGTGCAACTAGATGTTTCTTCTTACCATCAAGGGTCAGGCTTCGCTTCATAGAAGCTGTATGAGCTTAAGTTGAAAGGAGCGCTCTTTACATAGGTTTTGCATTATCCATTAGGGTGTATTCCAGTTGGCTGGAGGTAAATACAGGGCTACACCTCCAACCAGTCAAAGTCATGAAAGGTTATAAATAATGAAAATATGATATAAATAGCTTCTGGAAACAGCCTACTGGAGGACAGATGAGAGTCTGAGCTGTAAAGAAAAAAGTAATCTGAACAATGGGATAACATTACAAAAAAATAAAAATAAAATAGTAAAATGAGAGCCAAACAAATGTTTCACACAGGCTCTAACCACAACCACGGACGTACAGTAGCAGAAGATTCATGAAAACATTTCCTCTGCCAACTTAGTGTACCTTTTGCACTTTGGCTCCTACTTACAAATACCGTAGAGGAACACACCCGCACATACATACACACACCAACACACTAAATCAAGTACAGGTTTAGTGGTAATAAATATGCTGGCCGTGTGTTTGTTTCTCTCAGTTGGGGGAATGCAATTAAGTTAAAGCTTATTTATAACACAGTTCAGTGCAGGGCGTGTCGCCAGCTCCG
>VUQG01014511.1:0-11252 GCA_015106755.1 Etia nguti | reverse complement strand
AGCCCCCCCCCCCTCCACCCCTAGAGTGTATGTGTGTAAATCTGACTGGGATCGTATATTCAGGCTCCCCAAACTTTTGACTGCTTCTCCAGCCTAATGGAGTTAGGATGGAAGTAAGTGCATCAGTTTGACCCATTTGACTGTCAGAACGTTTAGCTGCAGATGTTTTAACAAAGGGACACTGCACTAATTTACAATTTGCTTTCATTCTATAATAGATGACTATTCATAGGTACAGAGATCTATTCATACGTGATGATTTAATAGTGCAAAGTTATAATTTTAAGTGCTCATTCAACAGAACAGTGATTCTGTCAGAGACTGGATCAGCATTGCATTGTAGGGCTATTTCACCTTAAACCTGCAGGTATTCAAAGCAATAATAAAATGTTTAAATAATTCAGCAAAATGCCTCCTTTAATTAACCCCAAGAATATGCGTTTACCTTAAAGTGTCACACACTTGAAAATTATTCTCATCAGCTAATGTTAGAGGCTAAAATTAACAGAGATTGCACTAATAAGCGAGCAGTTTAAAAAAAAAAAAAAGATGAACGCTATTGTTGTGTAGCCATGTGAACATTTTCTATTATGCATACTACAGTAAAATGCTCATTAAAAAGTGTTAATTTCTGAGAATTATAGGACTGAAAATGGCTGCTGTGGAGCGCAGTATCAGTCTTTAGGTTCACTGGTCCAGATTGATGATCATCTCCCCTACAGACACCATAAAACACTGAAGAAGCTTATTTTTATGAAATTTAGTTCAGACAGAGATCTGTGTTTAACCCCAGAACTAATTTAACAGCTGTAATGGGTTTGCCAATATGTTAATAATCTCCAACTGGTCATTGCCAGTCCAACAACCAGTGATAGCATAGGTTACCCAAACGGCGGTTTGGGTAACCTATGCTATCAAATGCTTAAAGTGCACAACCTGTAGGGTGGTGAATCACACTGACTGGTTTGCTTAGCCCAGGTTCCAGGACACCTTGGTAGCTCAAAGATTTGTTGATTGAAGACTTCACATACACTGCCAGAAGTCTGTGGCATCAGATTTACTAGTCATACTGATGTCACTTTCTCTATAGAGAAATCCAAAAAACACTTCGCACTCTCGATGGCACGTTAGGTTTTAATAACAAATAGTCCCAGGACTTACTGAGTGAAAAAGAGTCCAGTACATTTATTTATTACCAAATACTACAAAATACTAATGATTTTGTAGTATTTGCAGGGAAACATAAGCGTCCTGTTCAGCATAGCAACATCTCGGCTGATGTTATGATCATATGCAGCCTGAAACTTGAGCGTTCTGTGGTATTAGATATGTGTCTTTAATTAGTGCGAGCTAGTTTGTGAGTCGACTATTCAAGCACTCTGAGGCTGCCTTCAGTCATATCACATGTGCTGTAAATAGGAACTGCCTGCTGGGAAAAACATTTGATGTTGGCCTCCTAGAGGTGACAAGTAGGATATGTGGGAATTCTTCATTGGCTGTGATATCCACAGCTTGACATAAAAACATGTGGAAGTATGTCAGCAGAAATGGCAAGCCGAAAAAGAAAGAACGAATATTAAAAACACATCCATGATGATCTAGTAAAGTTTTTAGAGAAGTATTACTTTTCTAAAGTCTGTAAAAAAAAAAGAAAAAAAAGAAAAAGTTTCCAGGTTGTTTTATGCTTCGATTTGGAAGCTGCACATTTTTAATTGAAAGCGTGGAAGTGGTAAGCTGGAGGTTGAAGGCTGTTTACCATTAAGCACAATGGATGATGCTTTATCCACAGGGACTATAAAAGTCAGGACACTTTGACCGTTACTGCTTCAATTTTGACTTATGGAGGCTGTGCTAGCTCTTAGCTTTTAGTTATTTATAGAGCACTTTTCAAAAATGTTGATAAAGACAGAGTCATGTATTCTCACACTTTACCGACTGGAAGAATAAATAAATACAACAAGCTTGCAGCTTTATGTCCACCGCAGCATACAGGCAAAAGTTTTAAGATCTTTAAGATAAGGAAGGGCTATACGACTGTACCTAATGAATTATTCTCCAATTGCAGTGACATTATCAGAAATGCCAGTTTACATTTAATCAGGTTAATGCTTCATATTGCAACTCATAAGGAGCAGATCTTCTCATTGAATGGTCTTGGAAAAAAGCCTTTTAAGAGACTATATAGTTGTGTTTATTTCATTTTACTTTTTTAAATACTAATTAATTTTTCTGCCACTTATTTCATCTCTAAATGGGAGCGTGTTTATCCCCTCTTTAGTTCTACACTGCCATTGATGTCTTTTTTTGTGTAAGTCTGGATGTAGATTTGAACTTGAAAAAAGGGGACGGAGAGTTTTGGTGTTCAATACAGGTCACTGCTCCCATTTTGGTCCCTACCTGCCAGGGCGGCGGTCTGTGGTGCCAGTGGAGGTGCTCTTGCTGCCCCTGCACCTACATCCAACATCTGCATACTTTGATAAAGGTCAGTCTCGCTTCATAGCATCTTTCTCCATGCACAGCGCAGCAGCATTAGGACTAGAAATCGATACGGCTCACAGAGAGAGGAGCTAAGGTTGCAAAAGGCTGAAGGAGATGAGAGAAGATGTCAGCTTTTTTCCCTCTGCTCTTGATTTATTTTTGTAGTCCCTTAAAGAACAATAGAAAAGCATATGAGAGAGTGGGATATGTTTGCAAATGTACTATGGTGAACGTGTGAATTTGGCTACTGGCGTTTGATGTCTGACCAATATACTACGTGCTTCACTGAGCAACCCCGGAGGCAGATGAGAATCAGTAAAGCTGAATGAATGAATCTGAATTAGGTCTTTTTTGTAAACATTTCTCACATACATCTCCCTCCCTTCTGCCAAAAGAAAAGAAGAAGGGAATTTGTGTCATCCTTTTTACTTATTGTGGAGACATCTTTGGTGTTGACTGTTAATTGCTGTGAGTTTTTAGCACTTCATTTCCCAGAGATTACCCGTCAGTCCTGCAGAATAATTTTGACATCTTTCATTTTTCTGTTTTTAAGTTATTATTTGTGTCCTTTCTTTTTCAATTAAGTGCTGAATTTATATGTCAGTTAACTGGTAATTTATAGTCCAATATTGTAGTCTACAACAGCTTGTAGAGTGGTTATTGATTGGTTGCTGGCATTAAAATTGGTTGAAAAGAGCTATATGCTGCTTCAAAAACCTCCCTGCTATTGCTCTCTTCGTTAGCAGGTGGTTGTGGTGACCTGTAGTTTGCATGGAAGATGCCCACTTGTCTGCAAACTATCACAAACTACTCGTCAAGCAGTAGCAAACGCTCACCTTCAAAATAAAAGTTGTGCCTTTTGAAACATGTTGCTGCAGCTCTGCAGACAGCTTTATTTTATTTTAGTTTGTATCACACTTTTTCAAATTTCAGTAGAGCTCTGAGATTAAATGGCGAGTATTTGCAGACGTGTGACGAAGTGTGCGTCTTGTGAACTACAGACAACCAGCACAACCTACATGGTAATTTATAAATTACTATTTTTAGATCACTTTAACTTCACCCAATGGTTTGTTAACATCTGGTAGGAAACCTCGATTTTAGCAATCCCACTGTCATCATCTTCATCCATCATCTTACTTTTTTGGAGCTGGATGGATGGATGTATGGAAGTGTATGGATGAGCTAGTGGCCTAACTGACACCCACATGTCACTTAAAGCTGCCATAATATTACATAAACTTAAGGCTTATTAAAATTTGAACTGTGAATTATCAATAAAATCACCCCTTGTGCACTTACTTTTGAAGCCGGCCTCAAGTGGCCAGTAGAGGAACTGCATGTTGGTGCTAAAATATTAAAATGTAATTGTATTACATGTACCTGACTTTGGTAGCTCTCTTTTTGCTAATCTCTCCAGTCGATCTCTGTTATCTTCTGGTCACGTCAGTCAGTGAAATGCATAAGCCTCAACTCCATCATTCACTCCCTGAACTCAGACAAGTACTGTCCTACCACAATGTAGTGATCCATGCAGAACATAGCATTCAAGGAAGATCACATTCAGCTGTGTGTGTGTGTGTGTGTGTGTGTGTTTCTTTCTTTCATCTTTGATTATCCAACTTGTAGCAGTCTTCTCTTGCCACAGCCCTCCATCCCTGCAGTGGGGTTTTCGTTCTCTTGAAACACCCCGAACAGATTTTTGTTGTGATCTCTTTCCAGTTTTACCATGTAGACTGTCCACAGTCCTCTCTCCTCTCCTCTCCTCTCCTCTCCTCTCCTCTCCTCTCCTCTCCTCTCCTCTCAGGCTGGACCAGCATGCTCTGTGAGCAGCTCAGGGGACCTTCTTTGGGGGGGAACTAATTTCTCCATAATATTCCCTGGATGCTGCAGCAGAAAATACGCCAGAATGCATCAGTAGTTCTTCGCTCCTCTTTCCTATCCTGTTCCTGCATGTCAACCCTCACCCTTCATCTCTTTCCCATGCTGCCTCCTATTCCTCCTCTTTCCTTTTTCATCCTTTTCCTGTTGGGGCAGCAGTTCTTTGGTGCAAAAGCAGGCGTGACCTCAACATTCACGTATCAGCTGTTTTAAAAGAATTGCTTGATTTGTGTTTCAAAGCTAAATTAGGGTAGGCAGTGAATCTTGCTTTGCAGAGCCAGCAGGACTTTTCTATATTTAGCTTAAAAGACTGGAGACATTGATTCTTAAATATTTTTTGGTGTCTGTGAGGAACTGCATAGCTGGACACCATCTAAGTGAGAATGCAGAACTAGAAAAAGTGAATGTTGTGCCATAACTCCACTTTGTTATCATGAATCCATCCGCTCTTATTGTCTACATGCTTTGTATTATTTAGCATTTCGTCTGCCTTTTCTTGTTTTCATCTTACTTATGCAGCTGTATTTGTCAGATCATTTTTACAAACAGCAGAGGTGGAGAGTCAGAGAGTGCATTTACTCAGCTCCTGCACTTAAGCACATGTACTTTACTTAGACATTATCATTTTACAGTACTTTAAACTTCTACTTCACTGCCTTTCAGAAGGAAACTTTGTATTTCATTTAAATGACTGCGATAGTTCCTCCTTACTTTGCAGACAGTCATTTAACATATATATGGTCAATTCTGGTTATTTTACAATATTCCACATAATAAAATCATTTCACCTTTTATATTACACTTTTATCCATCAGTAAAGGAGGGTCACGCTGATCAAATCCATTTTATAGTTATTTTATACAGTGTCCTGCAAAGTTTTGAGCCACCTCTTATTTTTATTTTACTTTTGCTTTCTTGATTTTTTTTTAAAAGTGGTCTTCAGTAATAGATATCTAAAGTCGTTTAAAGTTCCTCTTTGGACGTTGGCTGCTTTTTCACTCATTATTACTCAAGTCTTTGTACCTTCAAGTATAAAAAAAGGAACCTAACTTAATGGATTAACCAGTGTTGTGGCTACACATAACAGACAATTTAGACAAAAAAAAAATCAATTTTAAATTGTATGTTTAGGCACTTTTTTAACAGCCTTTTGCAAAGATACATCATTTGTTCCCATTTCTTTAGCTGAATCTATCAAAAATACAAAACAAAATGCAGTTTAACAGACAGCATGGCGTGTAGTGTGGCGTTAAAAAAATCTGAGGAAGCTGGACAAGTGGAGAAAAAAGAAGTGACAGGCTTAAACAACTACAGCAGATGAACAGTATGTGAAAGTTATGTCCTTACGAAACATGAGGGAAAATTCAGCAAGGATGACAAAGGACCTGAGAGATGCATTGTCCCAGTGGAAGGGTGGCTGTCAAGAAGCCATTTTTAAGGAAGGGAAATAAGAAGAAAACAAGGTGGAGGCTCTGACATGGTTTCAAGCCCCATTTCAGTCAGTGGTGTTGGCTGTCTTTGGCCAATACAAAATGTTAGCTTTCAAGCTTATTCGAATTGTACAAACTCTGTTTTTGTCTTATATATTATATTTCCATTTTTGTTATTTCTGATTTCTAATTTTCCTCACAAAAATATAATACTTTTGCACAGTACCGTATCATGACTTTGCTATGATGTATCGCAGTAGAGTAAATGATTCAGCTGAGTTTAAATTAGGAAACCATCTGCAGATAAAACTGTTACATCGGAAAGTCAGTTAATCCAGTTAATTCAATGAATAACACAGATGAATGTTCAACTTACCTCACTATAATAAGAAATAGTCTAATTTTGGATTTCAGTGGAGCAGTCCTGCTAAAGTTATACCAGTGCTAGGATACTTTAGTTAAAACAGTGCAGCTAAATCTCAGGTGTAGATATTCCCAAAATATAGACTGATATATCGCCCAGCCATAATTATGCTCCAAAAATATGTATACTGACAGCCTGTGACTATTCTGCTGCATAATGAGTGCTTCTATTTTTTCAAGTTGGTGAAAAAAACATTGGCAGTGTGGTTCAGACAGTCCTATCATAGATTCATTGTGTTTGGTGAGCAACACTGTGTGTAAAAAGACGGGGGGAAAAAAATGCCAGCTTTTGATTGGAATCACTTTGATGAGAGGCAGTGCATCTTAGTGCTCATTTGTGACAGATAAATCTGAGCGCAGACAGACTTGTAATCAGTGGAAAATCTTTTTTCTTTCCCTTTTTATGCATCTCTTCTCTGTCCAATTCTCTTTTTTTCCAGTCTGTCTCAACTTTCTTTCTTCCCCCTTGAGGAAAAAAACAATCCGGTCCCTGAGGCAAAAGCTAGCCAAACACTCTCCCTGGTGCCTCGAGGACAGAGCTGAAGACAGACTGCATGCTCGACACATATTGAATGCTTGTCGGGGTGCGTTTGTGAGACTGAGTGTGTGTGTGTGTGTTTGTGTGCGTGAAATTTCTCCCTGATGCGTCTGTGCTGGTGGGAGAGAGGGAGAGGAAATAGATCTTGTGTTCCTCCTAATCCTCCCTGTTGATACTCGAGTGGCAGACTTATTAGACAACGTACGCTTTGCACCAAGGGAAGGTTTGCTCTCAGGGCTTTCCACGTGCTTCAAACCTACAACAGTAGGTGCAAAATAAAGGGTCCTTCATGCAGAGTGTGCCACATCCCTTAAGAGGTTGAGAATTGAATTTGGTAATAGAGCAGGAATCCCTCCCACTTAGGCTCGCAACAGGGGGAAAGTTGCCTGATAACTATATTCCTCCAGGATTTTGTCGGATGGCACAATACGAATCAGGACAGGGAACAGGAAGCACAGGCCACGGGTCGGCTAAGGTTGCGGGTGATCCGATGAACTTTGCAGAACAGCAGGAAGATATCCCAAATCCAGGAAACCTCTGGTCTAGTCTTTTGTTTCAGTCCTTTATCTTTTATCAGTACATTTCTCTGGCTTCTGTTTCTGTCATGTAGTTGTTTTTTTTTTTTCAGCATTTCTGTTTTGTCTCCTTTCTGGGTGAGCTCCTTTTTGTAATTCCCACTGGGTTTTTTGGCTCTACCTGTGGAGTTATATTTATATTCCTCTTTTGTTTTATGTGTTTTTAGCCTTCATTCTAAAAAGCCTGCACATTCTTAGTTCTAAGAAGTTGCGTCTGCTTTGCCCGCCCCAGGAATCAGACATCACATTTTTATGTGCTTTGGTGAATGCAGACATCTTCAGGTCCACATTCAACAGAACTTGAGTTTTGTCTATAGAGATAAACTCTGTGTTTGTTCCCCTGTCTGTTGTGCTTCTTGACTTCTGATGTTTTTGTCATTTGCTTGCCATCTCTTTTTTTAGTCCGTGTGTTTGTGGGGTGCTGTTTTTCACTTTTTTCCTGCTTGTTTGTACTCTGTCAGTTTTGTTTACCTTTGGAGATTGAATTTCTTCTCCTCACTTGTGTTTTATTTTTAACACAATGTCAAAACAACAGCATTACAAGCTGCCTCCCATGTATAGGGTCTACATTTGCCCCCTAAAAAAATCACAATTACTTATAGAGTCATTATTCAAAAAGGAAAAAAAAGCACTTGTTTACTTGTTTATTGAACTTTTAAGAACAACTTTTAAGAATATTATTTGAGGTTTCTTTCTGCAATTGATTGATTTGCATTTGTTTGATTTGACTTAACTGTGGATAACTACAAAGAACTCCCACTGGATGGTCTGGAATGTATGTGATTTAACTATGCTTCTAAAGGTTTGAACCTAAGTGAGTACGTCCTGTTGTGAATGCTTCATTGACCAACCAGTGTGCATTAACAATATGACATCATTTTTTGGGCATGATGACTTCATTGTATAATGAAAGAATATGAGTGTTTTTATCCGTTTCCCCCACTGAACCTGTTACCAGTTGTGTATGAGCTAAAATTACCATAATATGTGACTTTAAAAAAAGAGGTAAAACTAACTGAAATGATTTTGTGAACTTGGAAGACTAAAATAAAATAAAAATATCCATTGTTTTAGTATTTGTTAGTTTGGTAACAATTTTATTACAACTTGCCTGATTGTTGGGTGTGCGTATTGAGATTGGATGTTTACAAGACTTTGAGTTACTACTTATTTTCCAAAGTCTTGCCTCTGACATGTCCCCTCTATATAATAATAATCAAAATGACTAAATCTGACACTAAAATTAATACAAGCTAAACTAAAACTAAACATTTTCAAACTATAAAAACTTGTCTAAAACCAGCAAATCCACTCTGGAAACAAACCGAAACTAAACCGAATGAAATACAAAAATCCAAAAAGAAGTAAAAATGAAAACTAATTAGAAAACATAAAACTGTAATGCACCTGCAGCTGGATAAACGACAGCCTATGTCTGTACAGTGGGATTATTGGAAAGTGCAGCATTTTACAGCTGACAGAGACAAAAAAAAGGCTGTAAGCGCTTTGCAGCGACATGGCAACCAGAGACCACAGAAAGCCAATGACTATGGATGGCAATGCAAAGTAGGCGGATCCCGAGAGAAACTTCTGTCAATTTCGATGCAAGTGACTGAAGCCAGTGAGACTGCAGGATACTGTGATATGACAGGGTAGCAAATACATTAGAGGGTTACCTAGGCAACCGAAGACTGCAACATCCACTAGCGACCAGCGAGTCATCCCTTGTGTGGATGCAGCTTTACATTCATGAGCCGGCCAGAAATTACTCCAAATAAATGCTGCCGTTTGCCTGCACATTCTTCACAGCAGCTTTATATGGTGATGGCATTTTGCTGGCATTGTTTTACAGGTTTACAAACAAAGTTGGCTAACGAATGGCAAATTCAGATGCCTGTAATGCATAGTATCTGTACAATAATTTTAAGCTGAGACGCCTACATTTTGGCCACTTGTATGTCAAATGGCCAGACCTGCCAGAGGCTTGGTAATGGGACTGCATGGTCAGTAGGAGGGTCAGTTTGGCAAACAAGCATGCCTGCGCTGCCCCTCTGGGGTCCAAAGATGGGTAGAACTGTCATGTTGAGGGAGCTGGCGAAAGATGAAGAGGTTACGCTGTTTGGATCACAGCTCTGCCAAAGCCTGCGGGACTTCTTTCCCTTTACAACACTCAGCCTAATCTCCTTCACTATCGCCCCTTTCATTACCCTCTGCTTTTCTTCTCCTCAAGTTCCTCTGTCCCTTATCGTGTTGTGGACCCTTGTTCCTGGCTCACTTATGCCCCCTCCCCGACACCCCCTCCCCTGTATGCTGCTCTGGGTTTTATCCCCGCAAGCCTATTTTCAAACAACCTTTCTCACATTTTTACCCAGGTTTCTATTTTCTCTCCATCCTCCTCCTCTTTATAACGCCTTAATTTCTTTTCATTTGAATCGTTCTAATTCCATCTTATTTCTTCTCACCCTCCCACTGCTCATATTTATTATTTAAGCCCTCAGCAGTGCCTCCGTATGTGCCGTTTCCTCTTTATAGATGTTGGCCTACTTCTGTCTCAACCTGTAATTGTGCTTTGGACTGAGAGCTGCTCACACCAATGTCCCTTAGAGTGTCACAGCGTCAGGGCTGAGGTGTTAAACTTCTGGGCAAACTGGTCACGCACAGTTTAATAGAATAGATCATTTCTGGTGAACCGAGATGTGTGAATTAGTACACTTGTCCCACTGGGTGTAAAGACCATGATGTTAAGCTGAACCTGATAAATCATTTTCTTTCTTTTTTTTCCCTTTTCTTCAGTTATTACATTAATTATTTAGCTAAAAAAAAAAGATAATATCAATGTCCCTTAGTGCAAGGTAACCATGTAACCAGAAAGTCTTTATAATATGCTTTAATATACATATACAAGTGTCACATTTTAAAAGCTGAAATGAAAGGATTTCTTCTCCATAAATTATGAAAATATTAACTGATTAATGGGGTCTTTCTAAGATACAACATACTGTAGCTTTTTTGTTCTAGAAAGCATTAAAAATTCAGTCTGAAAGTAAACTTCACTGGTTTTCTTTTGATGAACTGGATCGTTTATTTTGCATTAATCACATTACAGTGTTTAACGTTCCTCGGTTTCAGATTTGAATAATTGCTTCCAAAATGCCACAAGCCAAAATTCAGTAAATACCTATTTATAAAAAATGGTTAGGCAAGACTGAGATTTTATATTTACTTTGCCTTTGTATCCGTTTAAGGAGAAAGAACTGTAAAGTTTTGGTAAATGTTTGCTGAAGAAGGAAGCCAAATCCAGCTAGCGCCATGGAGAGAATTATCCAAAGCTAAAAATGTAACAGCAGTGAAATCCAGTGTTCAAGAAGATAATTAGGATTTTTAAAAGATTTTAATTGTAATTTATCATTTTGGGTAATGATAGGAATGAATAAAAAAATAAAAAAAATAAAAATGTACACTGTGTAAAAATAAATAAATATAAACATATGTAATGATATGCAAATAATTTAGTAGTAATAGTAAGTTTACTTTAATTGATTCATTTACACCACAAGAAATCAAACCATAACAAAAGATGTAAGATAAAAATTAAATATCACCTACTTCTAATACAACAGTCATCACCTAAGGAAAATTAAATTAGCTACACCTTTGACCTCAGATTTAATTCTCAATTTCTAAAGCATTTTTACACTAAACCTTTATCAAAATTCTATTTCTGCACAATTTTTAAACAGCTTCAGTGAGCTACACATTTTAATTTTGTCTGAACAACACTTCCAACATTGAACCCCTGTAACAGATACACAATGATATTTCATACTGGTCCTTGAGTTTTCTTAAAAATATAATTTCCTCTTAATTTCTATTTGTTATCCCTCATTTTGAACAGTTTATAGATATTAAGTGGTAATTGTCTATTAT
>VUQG01014510.1:20268-39103 GCA_015106755.1 Etia nguti | reverse complement strand
CAAACAGTACATACACAGATATACAGAGGCTGCCACTTCGATATGCATTATTTATGTTTCAGGTCAAAGCAGGATCATTGCATATGATCCAATCATATCTAGAAGACTACAAGTAAGAAAGGAACTTTTTCAGTCCCCTTAAGGTTTCCTATTATGACTTCACCTGATTTCACTAGACAGATTCAACATTCCCTCCCAAAAAGGTAATGACATAAAGACGTTTCTAATAGCTTAATCATAACGATTGCAAAATCAATCATTCAGTAATTATTAATGGTTAAAGGCCACCTTCTGTATTGTCTATTGAACATATATGATCACTGGCTTTTGTTCAGCAAGATTATGCAGAAAATATCAAGTTGACTTTATGATAATGTTAAGAACTTGTCAAATTTTGGGGAGAATTTGGGTCACTTTCTTTATAACTGTTAAAAATAAAGAAATCAGTTGGCAGAGGATGCACACTGTGAATGTACTTCTGGTTTGTACTGAAAGGAAATGTCATGAAAAGTAACAAAACCAGCAATGACTGACCAAAGAAAGCAGCAAATGCTAAAATGGATGCTAATATTATACATAGCTAACAAATAATTTAAAAAAAAGGTTAGTTCAGTCAAACCCCTGAGGCTTCAGAGTGGTCTAAACATTGACTTAAGGCAGTTTTTTTTTACTCTCTGCTCTGTATGAGGTCACTGGAAGGACATATCCTTAATATGTTCATTGTAGGTACACAGCTCTTGTTTTGAGCACAGAAGTCCCACCAAACTGCTGTTCATGCTTGTGTTTGCAAGGGGCAGCCAATCAGAAGAAAGTTGGCTTAAAGGGAAGGTGGAGCGAAACCAGCTTGTTTCAGACAGAGGATAAACTGACGGGCTGAAGCTGGAAGATAAATGCAGATAACTTTGAACTATTAGTCCTTTATACAGCGTGTATTTTTCTGAAATGTACTGTGTACTCTTGCTTAAGTAATGCCCTGCTGTTTATATTTTAGTGGTAAGTAAAGGTTTACATAATATCTTGAGTATGCCAAATGCATAGTTGGAAAGTGAGACTAACAATGTGCCATACCCTTGGTTCTTGGTCAAGAAGAAAATTCTACAGCAACAGCTGTCCTGTCAGTTAGTTCTTTGATATATATTTATAAAATGAAACCACCCCCTAAAATATTTGCAACTACAAATCTTTATAGCTAGGTTGGAATTTAAACAAAAATTTCTTTGTGGGCAACCTTTATGTTGTGACTGTCCCATGTCAGCTGACCTTCTTGTTCGGGAAGAGTCTCATCTCTGTCTTCCCACCCTGTTATATTTGGTCACAAACTCTAATGCCCACCCCACTCCTTTGGTTCATCTGTCCAAATACTGAGAGGACACTTGAGGAAATATTTTTGGCAAAGAGAAAAAAAACCACATAAAATATGTAAATAAAATCCTTCTAGTCTGGCAGGGTTTCTTTTCCACTGTAGCTCAGTGGGGCACTTGATAACAGATCTATTCCAGTAGATCTTAGCACACATGGTAATCATTCGTTTAGCACATAATTAGTGGTATGCATGTCTGCTTGAAGATCCCGTAGATTAGGAGGAATCTTAAAATTGTTTAATTTGCTGCTGAAACACAGCTGTGTCCTCCTTTTTTACAACCTGTAAGTCACAGAAATGAGTCTCCGAGAGTGAAAATAATGACAATGAAATTCACAATTAAACTGTGTGTGGGAAATTAGGAAACTGTTAAAGCTAACACACATAGTATATTGAAGCAAGCTCAGAGGAAGGTGCAGGTTTAAGCAACTGGTACTGATAAGAGGAACTTTCACAGTGTTTTATGTTAAGATTTAGGACAAAATAGCTAAATGTCATCCAAACGCCATCATGTGTCTACTCTGGGCTGCTCATTTCTACAGACTTATCATTTCTGGGGTGATCAGCCCTTTTGACCTAATCCTCCACTGTTTGCGGCTGTCTGCAATTGGCCCGTCAGTGTCTCTTGGCACGCTGGGCACTCTGAACACAGGAGGCACAGCAGACTTTCTTGTAGTAGGTGTAGACGCAGAGTCTGGCTTGCACCACCAACTCACACTGTTGACGTACGTCTCTGCAGTTTTCATCTGTGAGCAGACAGAAGGACAGAGAGGTTGGCAGGGATGTCAAAACGCACTTGATCACAGTTTCGTTGACACACGCACTGACCTGAGACTTGTGGGCTGCAGGGTATTGTGTTGCAGATTTGTTCCTGGACTGGTTTGGTGCTGGAGTCACATTCATGGCTGTGCTTCTTCTCTGGTGTTAGACATCGAACTTCCCTCATCTGTAAGCCCTTTCCACAAGACTTTGAGCACTGAGAACAAAAACACAGGCGGACCCAGAGTGTAAATATAATTTCCACAAATCTCTGATTTTTTTTTTCTTTTTCTTCGTTGTCCTTTCATCTCTCACCACACTCCACTCTGTTGTGAACCACTGTGCTTGACATGCTCCCATCTTGCACTGCTGGACTGATGCAGGCTTGTCCAGGTTAGCGCACGCAGCTTCTGGAACAACAGTAAAATCGTTCCCCATCTTCTGGACACAAATAATGTCTCGTCGCTGAGTTCCACCCCCGCATGGGACGTTACACTGGAAAAACGATCACATATCAGTGACATACCCAACCCTAGTCAAGAATACAGCAGCTGTATGACACAAAACACAATATGAGACCCAAACTCACAACACAAAATAAGTCTTTATACACCACTTTCCTACCTGTGTCCAGGGGCTGCTGTACCACATAGTTATTGGCACACAGGGGCCTCCGTTACATGCCTTCATCTCTGCTGGTTTGTCCCCAACACAGTCTCCTCCTCCTCCACCCTCTCTGACCCCTCCTCTGGTAAGACACACCACTTCTCTCTTTTGCACCCCAGGGCCACACTGCGCTGAACACTGAGCACACAAAGTCAGGAAACATGTTGAGGACCGATGCTGAATGCATGTTTTATTCTTTTGTTGCTGTGAGTACATAAGTAAGGAAAATTCATTTATATAGCACTTTTTAAGACAAGAATCTATTACAAAGTGCTTTACAAAGATATTAAAAATACATCACACAAATGCCTGTCTAAATAGATGTGTTTTCAGCTTTCAGCTGAAAAGGTTTTAAGAAGTTTTTGAAAGCTGAAAAGCGTGTGCATTACTTACAGTCTTGGACCAGTCTGTAAAGTACCAGTTGGTCACACAGGGACCCATGTTGCACTCCTCACTTCCCTGTGGACGGGCCCTGGAGCTGCACTCCTTCTCGTTCACCACGTCACCTTGATCGCTGACACAGCGCACACTCCTCGTCCTCTTCCCTACTCCGCAGTCCACCGAGCACTGAGGCAGAAACAGGACAAACATGAAAATATACAGACAAACCACTAAACGAATCTTCTTTTTGTTCCCAAAAGACAAGAAATAATTGTAGTAACAATTTTGAAATTAATGATTAATGACTCTTGTTGAGACACTATACTATACAAATGTCCCACTTGCTGACAATGAGAGAGGGTCTCTTGGTCTGTTGTTTCCAGACAAGAACAGAGGCTGTTGCTAGTCACATACAGGTGTTGTGGACCCACCTGGCTCCAGTTAGAGCTGACCTCCCAGTGGGAGCAGAGGCGGAGCTGGCAGGGCTGTGTCAGCACTGGCTGGGTGAGGTCAGCGCAGCGCTGGGGGTGAACCATGGTGGAGCGATCTCCAAAGCTCTGCCTGCACTGAAGCTGCCTCTGCTGGACACCTGGGCCGCAGGATACACTGCACTCTGACCACGAACTAGTCTCCCAGCTGTGACAGAGGAGACAGGATCCACTCAAAAACATTTACATAAGTCATTCAAGCAAAGAGAGTTTTGTATACCATTAGTTTCCATTGATAATTATGTTATACAGTTTGTGGAATTATCTTTAATTCTTCACAGTAATTCTTATGCATGGCACAAAATACAGCCAACCCAAACAAATTAACGGCAATGTAGCTACTACTACTATTTTTTTCAAGTCAAGATAAATGAATGTCATTTTAAAAATAAGCTGTTAAAAACATTCAATGCATAAAAAAAAATCAAATATAGAAATTAGTTTTCTATATAACTTGTATATCATTAAGTTGAACTATGGGTTGCTCACAATGGCGGGCAGGGGTGTGTGTTACAAGGCTCCTCCTCAGGAACAGGTTTGGCTGCAGAGTCACACTTGCTCTCTGAGACCTCCTCGTCTGTATCACGGCTTACACACAGGATGAGTCTATACTGAGTACCTTCAGAGAGAGAAAGAGATGGACAGATTCTTGTACTTGCTTCCAACAACCAGAGGAGGGAGACACCACATCATCCAAAGTAATTAAGCAGATGAGAGAATTTTTGGGGTGTAACACGTATGAAGTCCCACAGTCAGAAGTCTTACCTTTGCCACAGGATGCAGAACACTCGGTGAGGCCACCTCTCTTCCACACAAATGGCGGCTGGGTGTCCAGTGGCAAGTCGGTGCGAGGAGGGATCCGAGCATTCCTATTGGGCGCAGATCCTCGTGGGCGTGACCTCTCAGGTGTCCACTGGTTTGAAGATGGGAGCGAAAACACAGAGGAGGAGGACGAGGAGGAGGAAGGGTAAGAATGAACTGAATTGGGAGGAGGAGCAGGAACAGGGTCTTCAACTGAGACGGTGAGAGGACCTGTGAGAGAATGCCAACAAAGATGGACATTAAAGCTCGAATATAAAGGAGAACATGACTGGGAAACAAACAAGAGGAGTTATTAAGAGCGGGGAAAGAGGAAAAACATGTTGAAATGCTGGAAATAAGACGAAAACATTGAGTCAGAGGTTAATGATGTCATGATGAGGTCAGGATCTCATGACAGCCAACATATGGATCAGATAGCCTCCCATCTAGGTCATCTACGCACACAAATACACACAAACACACTCGTGAAATAATCCCTCCCATTTGGCCCACAACCACACCCATCATAAACCATAAAGACGTCAGTCATTCTCCCAGAATCTGCATTACAGTGATGTTTCCTTTAGTAACTTGGAAAGAATGAATCTGGAGAGCTCCACATTGACACAGTTCAGCTATGTGCTGCACATGACTGGTGGGAAAGCTGCCATCTAGGCTACTGTATGCAGCATAGAGAAAATATGGTTGTCAAACAGAAGAGAGGAGGTCAGAAAGCCGGGGTGTAATAGACTTACTGCGAAGGGGTGCCCTCGGTGGCTCTCGCTCCCTTGGTCTCTCCCTGGGTGCCTCTCTGGGCGTCTCCCGCTCTCTCTCCATTACCCTCTCGGTCTCCCCCTCTTTTCTCTCAACCGGGATGTAATACTCATAGTCAATGCCTGGGTTGTCCTTGTGGAAGATTATCTAAAGAGCAAAATGGAGCCAAAGAAGAGGGTTAAAAAAAATGCCTGAAAATCTCATTATTGATTCCCACAGAGAAATGTACTTGTTACAGGTCAGAGGCCAGAATGAACTTGCAGGAGCCTGATGTCATGCTCAAGGACCCACTCCTACATAATCCTAGAGTCTTATAAATAAGATATAATCTAGTCAAGGTCATTTAGACTTAATCAGCAGGGTTCTCATTTCAAAAACATTTTGATCTGCTACATTTTGCAACTGATGCTGAGGGCCTTCAGTCACTGCGTTAGTTCAGTCACATCTGCTTGCAGAGTGAAATATATCTGGAACTGCTAAGAGTCAAAATATGCTTTTTAAAAAAACTCTGAGACCTTAATTCATAGCAGGATGATTTAGAGATTAACTGAACAGTTCAGATGTAAATATATAGATGCTGTATCACCAGCAGTGCATTAATGCACCCTCGTCTTTTAACCTTTTGTTGTTTGTCTGTGTTAAACAAACAAGATCTAAATGTCTGAGTTTTAGGGGTGCGAGATTGTTGATTTGGCTGCTTTTAAAAAGAGTCAGAGCCGTTTCCCCTAGCTTTCAGTGTCCATGCTAAAGTATGCTTTGCTGTCTAGTTGCTTGTGGCTTTTCCCTAACTCCCTCATTCAAGAGCACAGGATTCATTTCCAAAATACTAAATTACCACCTGGGTCCTAAATTCAAACAGCTGGCCTTGTGATGGAAAATCGAGTGCTGTCAGAGGCATTTCTGGGATTTTTTACAATGAGGTGGCAGAAAACATGAAGTTAAAAATATAAGGTAAGTTTTCATGCTCATGTGCAGGGCCTTAATAAAGATGTGTTACATGGAAAGGGAGCTCTCTGTGATTGTAAAACATTTAATATTGAATAGCTATTTAACAAAGTGGTGAAACAAACATTTAGACCTATTACTTAAGTAAGTATTACTTATTTAAGTATAAATATTATACAAAATTAAATGTATCATATCTTTGGATTATAATTACTGGATTATAATCAGTCATGTGCTTACTTTAATTTTGTAAAAGCAGATGATTTAATGACTTTATATAATTCTGTGTAACATTATCTGTAATAATATAGCATAATATAGAAAACATGGAGTGGTTTCAGTGCCACTCCATGCCATACCTTTGGACAGTTCCCTCAGTGCCTTACTGCCTAAGACACCACCTACTATTGTTTCCTAATATTGGAAAGTGTATTTAAAACAGGGATACAACCCGTGACTTAAAAAAAGAGGACATTTGGGGCCTTTACACCCGCTCTACTTCGAGTGCTCTTGTGAGTGAAGGAAAAAAAAGTCCCTGGACTGAAGCATTTCAGCTTGTGGTCTGTGTGTTAACTCAAATCTACAGGGTGTGCCAAAAAGTTGATTTATTTATATATTTATTTTGCAACACTGGCAAGGATCTAGAGAGAGCACATATTCTTAATCCACCTAACAAGCATGCAATGAGCTACACGGCATCACAGTGCCGCTGCCATGGTGACAGCGTTTTAATCTTTTTATATCTTACTTTTTGTATCCCGCTAAACCTTAAAAATGCTGGTGATTCTTGGGGAGATCAAACCAGGTCTATTTTTTTACCTCCTCTGGTCCTGACGTTACTGGATGTGAAGCTACACATGACTCCTGATCTTTAATAAGATTTTAGCCTGAGGTTAGCGCTGTTATTATTAAGCCTTGGATAGTTTCAGGTGGCTCAGGATAAGCTTTAGTATATCCTTCTTTATCCTGCCATAATACTAAAATAATGCCCTCTCCTTGGAGGATCTTGACACAGAGCAGAAGAACACAGCTTCGGGCACAAAACAGTGACATGGAGACATAAATTAGAGAAATATTCTGTACGTATACATGTTTCTCTGAGTAAATCTTAATTCTGTAGTGGTGGTCCATGTTTGCTTACAAAACTTACATATAGCTGCAGCTGTGTCTTTGTGGGTCCTGGTGCCCAGAGGGACTCGCCCTTCGCTTCCTCCGCTTCCGCTTGTGCTCTAGGCCTGGTGTAGGTGAAGGTAGTGCCCCCAGCTTGATACTCCCCTGGGGGGTCCACAGCCCAACGTCCGTTCACCACGGAAGCCCCTGTTCCACTCCTCATGGCTGGAAAAAGGAAGGAGGGAGTGGGAATGTCAGAAAAACTGGGGTGAATTTTTCTTTTCTTGTTAGGACCTTGTTTAGTCTGGTGAATTCTTAGAAAATCCCCCCATATGCTCAAACACATTCCCAAAAAAGACAAACACAGACCCTGGAGTGCTGTGTGGTGAACAAACAGGAGGCTGACAAGAAACACACGCACACACAGAAATCTACACACTTGACTGATTCTTTATGAGCTCTAACAATGCTAGCTTAGAGTCTGTGAGGCCACAAAAATCTCAGGTCTCAGTCAAAGCCAGCACACACACAATCACGGGCCAAATCTCATTCCCAAATCTGCACTATCCTCGCCAGTATTTCACTTTTACTGGAGCTGTAGGCCAGCACTATTCAAGAAACCCTAAACCGAATGTGTGCGTGTGCAACTCAGCTTACCCAGGTAGTTAGGGCTCGCTCGTCTCTCGGTGATGTTGATGAATGTGGCTCCGGGTGGGATGTCCAGGATCTTGTGGTAACCAAGAGGAACCGTGGCATTGTGGAAGCTTCCTGTCACCTTTCGACAGGATGTTTCCCGCCCACCACACACTCCACATTTGTCAATCACAGAGCCAGAGCCCAGCACCCCGTCACAGCCCTCCGTCTGACAGGAGAAGGAGGTGAAAAGATGTGAGTGATGGGTCGGACAATAAGGGAAATGTGGCTGGGAAACAATTGAGATGTTAGAGAAGGGGTGGGGATGGAGAAAAACTAGTCCAATCTTGTTGACATTTCACATCCATTGCCAGTGTTTATTTCAACGTTGCTTATTTAAATTGGTAACTGATGCTCGCTAGATTCCTGCCAGGAGCAGAAGGGTGGAACGAGGGTAAAATCAGAGAGTGAGAGTGCAAATGAGAGAAGGAGGAAAAGATGCAAAGAAAAGAGGCCCCGAGAAGGGCCGTAAAAAGAGCCTGACTCTGAATGCCAGTTTAAATCAGCTTCCAGACGTGAGACTGAGACAGCCAGGTTCTGGGCTTTGTCAACCCCTTTGAGACAGGAGACACTTGGACTCAGACACATGAAACAAGAAATCTCGCACACACATTTGAAACCACTCACCAGACATTGTCCTTCCACACACACATCATTGGTGCTAACATTGAAGCAGGGGGTCCCGTCTCTGACACGCTCTGCCTGACGGACGTAGAAACGATAGCCAGCGGGTCTGCAGGTCAGCTCGCACTGCTTGTCTGCCCCAACTGTAACACAGAAACACGGGGGAGCAGGGTCACTACACAACATGTATGTTTTTCTTGACTCTGTGTGTGTGTGTGTGTGTGTGTATAGAGTTTTTTGTTGTTTTTTTTTAAGTCTCTCTGACAACCACGGAGAAGAAACAGCTGGAAGGATGAACATCTTTCCATGTGGTGAGGAAACTAAGGCCAGACCATATAACCCCTGAGAGGGAGAGTGATCAGCTATTTCCCCCGCTGTTCATTGCTGCACCTTCCCAGCGGATACATATGCAGAAAAGAGGTGTAATCTTAAGCCTGAAAAAGGTAAGATTTATGAGTGCGACCCAAAGGATGCACGCAGCAGGGCGAAATGTGCGTGGAAACAGAGAGTCGAAGAACTGAAGAAAAAGGGCACCGCTTCAAGGTAAAAGAGAAAATGAAAGTCATTCAGTGCAGAGAGGATAGGGAAGATAAATAGTGTGGAGAATACAGAAAACTACACAGGGCAGAGTGGTAAAAGAAACTGTGGAGAAAATAAGGAGCTTTTTTTTTTTGAAGAAAAAGAACTAATACACTTGAGAGCATGAGCACAACATCACCAGACGGTCTTCAGTCCTCCATTCGTGCCTAAACATGATGCTTTTTGGGACTGAAGGATGTGTAAGTAACCTGTATTTTATGAAAGACTCAGACTTACTGTAATTCAGCATGTAAAACACCAAGGAATAAAACAGTCTCAAAGCATAACAATCCTCACATAACTACCTCTCACACCCAAACTCCAGACAAAGTTAGAGTTGCTGGTTTCCTCAAATGTATGATGTAGCCTACAACTTCTCATCATAGTCCTAGAAGAAAGACTATGGGTCTGTTTCCCAAAAGGTTAAAATCTTCATTTAAAATGAAGAGCAAGACACAGAGGAGGGGGGGGATCACGGCTGGTGATTGGGTGCACTGTTTGGCAGTTTATTTAAGAAGAAGCTCGAGGGGTATGTGAATGTACAGGCTTGTGATCATGTTTGTTTGAAACAGTGCTAATGACATGAGCACACTGCATGAGTAGAAGAGGTAGCTGGAGACAGGAGGGAGGAGCTGGGGGTTAAAGGGAAAAATTCTTGTCTTCTGAAACTGTAACAACCATTAAATTCTGTACAAATATGAACACCATGCCACTTTGCCTGGAGCAGTCAAAACAATATACAGATAAATAATTTTCTTCTTAAAACAACTTAAAAAATCTGTGTTAATGTTATGATGCAACCAAATGTTGTCTGTGATAATACAGCAGTGTGCGAAATGGTTACACTGTAACACGAAAGACTGTTGCAGAATGGAAAAATTTCCACTCCAAGTCATGACATCAGCAGAAAGTAAACCGAGCTTTCTATCACCTTTGAAGTCATGAGGTTCATAGGAGATAACCGAGAACAAAGGGTAAATGTCAAATACCAGAGCCCTGCTTTCACTATGTGTGTCCAAGAGAGGATTCAAAGAGTGTCGTATGACACACATTCAAAGGAAATCCATATGCTTTCAGGGTCCTCAAATCTCTCAGAGTGCCACATTGCTCAGGTGTCACACAAGTAGGAAACTAAACAATTCTCGTGCTGGGATCAAAGCAGCCAGATCACTCAAAAGTGACTTACAAAAGCATTAAACTGAAAAAGAATGTGTGACAAATGTGTGATAACTGGGGTTGAGGGAACGGCCACGTGGCCCTCTTACTTCCACCACCCATTACCACAGAGGGCAGCCATCTTTAAACTCGACCTTTAATGTCAGCTCCACACCTGTACAGTTTCATGACTGCATCTGGCAGGACTGCATCTGGCAGGACTGCAAGGCCGTCGAGTTCAAAAAGGACAAACACCTGCCAAAGTACTCAAAACCTTCGTGGTAGTTCCTGCTAAAGGAACCGAGGCTCCGGGATCACATTTTGCAATCACTGCACAGACTGAGAGAAACGTGAGGTGAAAGCGATATCATAGATGAGAAGTCATTAAAAATGTGAATGAATAACCTCCAGATAGAAGATAAGTGCAAGTTAAAGTAGACTGTTAAAATGTCATTTCAAGCTTGGGCCGACGCACAGATCGAGATCTGTGGTTTTTATGTTTCCACAAAGGGAACACATATTTCCAGCATTAAGGAGTGAATTTCCTCTCGCTAAGTGGGTGGAAGTGGTGAGGAGGGCATTAAAGCAAAACAGTTGATCTAGACTTGATGTTTAACTTTGCGCAGTTATATACTGACACAAATGTAAGGCAGGACCACGCGCGTTAAGTTTGCTTATAAATACACTGTGATAATGTAGCAGCAGTCCTTCAACACAGGTAAACATGGAGTTCGAGGAATTTAAACAATTTTTCAAGGGACTAAAGAAGAAGAGACTAAACAGCAACAGATTTAGCGATGAAGGGGCTCAGCAGAGTTTCCAGAGAAACTGTATTAATTCTCAGTGAATACAGGACAAAAGAAAGCACTTTATCACGTACAAAAATATGTCATCGTGTCCTGAAATGGATCCCTGTTGGAAAGCGAGAGAGGGGCAGGCCTAAGACCACATGATGGAGGACATCATGTGGTCTTGGAGTTGGAGGAGATGCTGAAGCCCAAAACTGCGTCAAGTGGGGAAAACTTATTGCAGACATATGTCGCATCGAGGATAATGTGATCTAGACTAGATAAATGGAAACTATCTAATGCCAATGGAAAAAAAACGTATTTATAACCGTCCATTAGCATATATTAAACCAGTACATTTGAAATATAAATGAATAAAGATCATTTTATATGATTTATCTTTGTGATACTGTTCTTATATATTATATAAATAACAAGTATATTTACTGTATATTATATATTTATCATTTCTTAAGGCTGGCCTTTAATTATCTTGCTGTAATTAGATTTATTCTGATTTCAATTTATTAGAAAAGTACTACATTTGTTGTTGGCATAAGGTGGTAGAAAAAAACAAAACAAAATGATGATGTTTCATTTTTATTGATTAAAATAAATCATTTGACAGATTCTAATGGACACACAAACTTTTTGAATTTCTACTGTGCATTAATTTGTTCATAACTACCATCCAACTGTGCAAAACTGTACTTTTTCAGCCTCGGTGTGCCCACTTGTTTACCATCTGATAACTGCAGAGAGATATGAGAAGATATATGGTACATATTTAGAAAGAAAGAGAGAGAGAGGAAGAGATGGAAAAAGAGAGGCAGCGTTCCCACCCTCTCTCCCTCCACCCTCATTCTCTCCATCTGTCTGTCATAGTTATCTTTGAGAGATTAGACTGGAGACAGTGACAGAAAAGAGAGGGAGAGCTAAAAGCGGGATACGTGTCACCACACATGCTCTCTCTGCCTTCCTCATCACCTCCCTCATTCTCCGTCTCCTTAAGCCACGCTAGAGCGCATCTCAGCTCCAAACTGTCTTCTTTAAATTTAGCCTTTATCTTCCATTTGTTTCTTCCTACTCGTCTTTGCCTCTCTGTTTTCTCTGCTCTCTCATTCTCTTCCACTGCCGTGCTCTCTCTCGCTCCCTCTCTGAGCTTAGTGTTCAGACAGTGGAATATATGTTGCCTAAATATACTTCCCCGCTATCGCTTCATCTAAACAAACTCCAACAGGGAGAGAGAAAGAGAGAGGCAGTGGGACAGGAAGAGAGGAGGCTGGGTGTTCACAGAGGGGATGAGGCCTGAATTCAGGAAATATTCAAGTAAAACAACACCTGCACGTGCAGCGCTTACAAATCTATAGAAGCGCTGCTACCCAGAGCCGAGCGTGTAGCAGGAAATTAGTCAGGGCCCATCGCTTGTGTGGCTTATAACCACGGTGGCAGCTTTACTGTTTAAACGTACACTTCTAAACCCGAGGCCACGCCACTCCGAAGAACAAACATAACAGGGCTCATCACCTTGGAGGCGAAAACGTTCACAAGCTGACTGCACCGCGTAACATAAATACTGACTGGAAATGTATGCAGTGCTACAGAGCTTTAAACAGATGAGAGCAGCTGGAGAAAAATGACATGCAGCAGTCAGTGTTCAAACACACTCAAGCACTCCATTGCAGCCTCCAGCGTGTTGATAGGAAGCCAGATATGAAAATCTGGGTTGTGGCCAATGGGACCGGACTGAAGTAAACAATGTGATAGAGTTTACTTAGCAGAGTGGGAAAGGATCATCTCCGGTGCTGATCGAGTGTGACGTCACCTGGCTACAGGACTGCATCTGGCCCCCACAGCACAGCAGCATAGTGCAGCCAAAGTGTGGCCTTTGGTGACTGTTTTTGACTATTTTCCCATAAACTCCCCCCTACCAGAGGTTGCCCTTTTGCCCCCCCTCCCATTCAGCCCTCTCCTCTTCTCAGCGGACCTCAAGGACACGTCGGTTTAAAACAACCCAAAGTGAAGCAGAGGGCAAGGACGCACAGCAGCTCAATTCAGGAGGCAGTGATATCTCTCTTCCCCCCCATCCCGATTCACAAACGCACAGAAACATGGCAGTGGGTGAAAGGAAATTTCCCTTGTGTTTATGCAGACAGTTTGACTCCAGCTGATACCCCGGCGATGACTTCTGGTGCAAACACACAGAATTAATCTTGTAGATCCGCCTCAAACTTCCCAAAGTCTGACTGAAATCTTAAACAGCCTTCATGGCTGACATGTTGTATTCCCCTGGGAAACACAAGGCATTCAGCTGAAACACACCGGCCTTTGACCTTTCACTCAGGTAATGGGAAAAATGATATCCATCTATTGGCTTTTTTTTTCTGGCTGCAAGTACGAGTAAGTATGCAAGCATAAGTGTTACAAATAACAGACAAAAACTCATAATTATCTTTTTAAACTATCCTCAAACAGTACACTTTACTGTGTTACTTTTTCATTTCACACCGGTTTAGGATTTTTCCTACACTGCAATAGGTTCACTGATTGAGGATTTTATCCATGCCCACACGCTCCTGTCTGCGGGCCTTTCAAGAGGCTATTTGTTTGAAGAGGAAGTCAGAGGAAAAGCACTCAATTCATACTTTCTCAACAGAATATACATTTATCAACATGCCAAATGCAAGCAAAGCAAAGGCATTTCCTCTGGAGTCAAGCTCAGCCAAAAGATGGGATCTGCACACCTTCCATGCGTCCCATTGGTAAATGTCATACCTGCCATGCTATTTAATTATTTTAGTCTGCTTAGAGTTACTCTATATGGACAAAAGTACTGGGCTGCATACAAATTACACCTACAGGAGCTATCCAGGCATTGACTTCCATATAATTTCTGTGCTGATGTTAATGCCAGAGGAGGTTTGGAGCTCTGGAGTTACTGAGTCAGAGAGCTGGTGACTTTTATACGCTATACGCCTCAGCACTTTACGTGGTTTGGCCCTCTGCTGTGGTTTCTAAATGCTTTCACTCTTCAATAATACCACTTACAGCTGATTATGGAATATCTGGGAGGGAAGAAATTTCACAAACTGGCTTGTGGTGAGGGTGGCATCCTATTACAATATCACACTTGCATCAAGTGAGCTCTTAAGAAACAACCCGTTTGTTCACAGATGTTTGTAAAGGCAGATTGCGTGGCTAGGTGCTTGATTTTATACAGTTGTGGCAACGGCAGTGAAAAAAAAAAACAAGATTAGGGACTGTCCATGTAGTGTACTTTAGAACCTGCAAGCCACCTTGCAGCCCACCTCCACCCCAGTTATGTTGTCAGTGATGCCTGCTTGATTTTGCACTGCAGTGTTTATGCACATGAAAGCATGGTGAGATCCCAGAACAGAGATGGATCTCCAAATTTAAATGACCCCAGCTTGAAAAGAAGTTTCTTTTGGCCATAGGGGTCCTTTGCTCAATCAAAAGTACATGCAACCTATTTTTATTCCACGACTGCTCCACAGTATTCAGCAGCTCCATAAACAGTCGGTTTATGGAGCTTTTACATTAAAAACAGCTTCCTGCTGCGACCAAAAACAAGAGTGATAACAGCAAACTTAAACAGGATGGAAAATCAAGATAGTGGGCTGGAAGTTGATAAAACACTCAGTGGGAGAACTCTTTAAACTGCTTTCATCTGCTCCATTAAATAATCTATTAACTGGAGCTACTTTAACTTTTACTGTATTGATCGCATGTCGTGCTCTGCTTTAATGAATAAACTCTACTGACTCTACGTTTTCAGCTGTGTGTGCTGTCTATATTTGGACTAGTGTGGTAACTGTGTATTTCTTTTTGACAAAATTTGTCAAACTAATGTACTTGTGTGCAAGCCGGGTGGTGTATCTGATCTACTGTTGCTGGGTCTGTGCTTCCCCCAGTGTCTGTGTGGGTCGAAGGAGTTCATCCAGCTCATCCAGTAATCGCAAGTGCAAAGACAGACGGATACACAAACACAAATGAGCAAACTCCCCCCCCCCCCGTTTCTGTTTTATCTGAGATCCATTAAGCTATTCATCTAGAGCACAAGCACTCTTGCCAATATGTTAATACCACAAATACACACAGGCTCAAGCACATATTTCTAATTCTAATGACAAATACTGTTGATATCATCCCACAGCTGTGTTTCTCTCTTCTCTTTCCCTCCTCGATTCCCTCAGCCCCATGCAAGCAATATTCACCCTTCCTATTCGCTCAAATTCCTCAAATATCCGCTGAGCCTTTTCTCTTTCTTTGCCTCCAGCATTGGAAAACAAAGACAAGCTCCACTGCTGCGAACCTTTGCACACTTAACCAAAGAGTAAACAAACACACGTAGCTGCACACTTCTGTGTGAAGAAACACACACACACACACACACACACACACGCACACACACACACACAAGCCACGTTGTCTCAGTTTGCTCCCAGCGGTCATGTGACAAAACACTCGCATCCCATCACCTCTCACCTCCCTCTCCTTGTCTTTCTTTCTCCTTCTTTATCTCACTCAGTAGGAATCTGTGTGCTTAGTCAGAGTTGGGAGGAGAAACTTGGCAGGAGAGGAGGGGAGAAAGGGAGATGTTGGACAAATGAGAAGAAAAACAGAAGAGGGGAAAGTGTTCGGTGCAAAGAATCAAAGCAGATTGGGTTCCAGTCATTCTCTGTTTCTATTGACTCTCACCACCCTCGAAGCTGCATGCAGATGTGGGCCTGCTCAAACAACAGAGAGCGGGGATTGTGGTGTGCTGGGCAAGTAGCACACCACAGGCCAGCCGGGACACACTCATACCAGAGAAATATTTAACTCACTCAAACACACATTCCCCCCACCCCGTCTCCCCCGTCATACCATTTAATTCCACCAATAAGCCTATTATAACATTGACGCACTGTGCAGCTCACCCCTAAACTACTGTGTGTGTTAACTCAAATCTCACCCTCAGTGAAAGGTTCCCAGTTGTACAGTCGACCCATGAAGTCTTCGGTGTTAAAGGCCGCACACTGCTCCGCCCTGGAGTCCAGCGCACCTCCTCGGCACACCTGCAGGACAGAAACACCAAAGCAGACAGAGAGAGAGAAGTGAAACAATTAATGCCACACACTGAACTGATGTGAAATACCCCAGATTACACAGAGGGCCGTTTCTCTCCTAGTCCCTGGAGAAGTAAGGGTGGAGTGAGGAAAAGTTGAGGACAAGCAGCTAATAAAGAAGGGAAGAATTAACTTGAGATCACAGAGGTAAGCACAAACACGCTATGCTGTTATGGCGAAAAACTCACACACATGCACTCCCCATGCTGCTTTGGCCAGTGTGCGAGAGTATAAGAACCATATGGAAATAATAGATTTTTGGAAACGGCTGCTCACATAAATCCACCGTGGCTTTCGGTGCATGACCACAGAATCTGAGTGACTGTGTGAGCACGTGTACGAGTGTGTGTCTATGTGTGTGTGTGTAAGAACACATGTCCAGCTTGTGCTCGCTTAAGAAGAGTCCTTGTGGAGCCGTATAGTGGAAACAGTTTTTATCATACATGCACTTAAACGACAGCTGAGACATCAGGCAGACACGACTCTGCTGGTTTACACTGCAGCGGCTATGACTCACTGAGGTTTGCCGTAGTCCACACACAAGTCTTTTTAAGAAGAAAACCCATTACACGCTGCACTAAAAAGGAAAAAATATTTGGAGTCAAAAAGTAAATTCAAATATTGGTATTAGACTGTAGTTTCTTTTTCACTGTACCGCATTAATCATCTTTACTGCCTTACAAAAAGGCCCTCAGTCCATGGCTCAGATCAGAAACCTGTTTTTTAGAAATGGTCATACAGTAAATGCTCAACCTTAACTTGCCATAACATTAAAATGCCACTTACTCATTGATTCAAGTTAATGAATAATAAGTCAGTTAGCCTTACTTAGAATTAAGACTGTAAATAGGAGGAAGTAGCCACAATAAGTGTAATTACTCATTTCCAAACATAAAGATTGATGTAGCTTCCAGGTTGTGTCATATACCTGCAGTCTTTCTAATGACCAGCAGGGGGCGACTCCACTGGCTGCAAAAAGATTTCCAGTTGTATGGAAGTCTAAGGGATAACATAACACTTCATCTCACTTGCTCTATGGCTTCAATAGGAATTAAGCCACTGGTGCTGGATAAGAAAAGAAAAAGAAAAAGAGAAAGTTGTGCTGGATGTGACAAAAAGCTCGTTTTTTAAATTATGATTCCCACTGGAGTCAAAAAGGAGGAGAGTGTGCTTTACTATCAATCCATCCGTTTTCTGCTGCTTATCCAGGTCTGGGTCTTGGGGGCAGCAACCTAAGCAGAGATGCCCAGACCTCCCTCTTGCTGCCAGCTCCTCCAGCTCATCCTGTGGGGGGAGCCCAAGGCATTCCCAAGCAGGCTGAGATAATCTCTCCAGTGTGCCCTAGGTCTACAATGGGGTCTCTTCCTGGTAGGACATGCCTGAAAGACCTCAATTAGGAAGTGCCCAGAAGGTATCCTAGTCAGATGACCAAACCACCTCAACTGGATCCTTTAAATGGAGGAGTAGAGGCTCTCCTCTGAGCCTCTCACCGAGCTCCTTACCTTATCTTTACAGGAGAGCCCACACAGCCTTCGGAGGAAGCTCATTTCCACCATTTGTATCCACAATCTCATTCTTTAGGTCACTACTCACGGCTTGTGGCCATAGGTGAGGGTTGGAATGTAGATACTTAGACTCCTGCACTTGGGGCAACTCCCGGAGTTGGCACTGAAACCTTTTCCAGCTGAGAACCAGACTTGGAGGTGCGGGTTCTCATTCCTGCTGCTTCACACTTGGCTGGGAACTGAGAACGTAGGCTCGCCACGTGATCCAGCCAAAAGAACCACATCACCCTCCAAAAGAGAGGTGATCCTGAGGCCACCAAACCAAAAAGTCCGTGTCACTTGGCTGTGCATTGAATCTCTGTCCATAAACGTTATAAAAGAATCAGGATTTAATGTGTGTTTGATAAGTTACTTGTCAGCAGTGCCGGATCCATAATTTTAAGACACCATGTAACTCATGATTTCCTTTTAACACAGTCTGTTTTAAAAAAAATAATCTTTATCACTCTGCATTTGTCAATAGTCCTTCAGAAAAGTGCTGTAAAAAGGAAAAAACTACACCCTTTGCCTTTAAATGAGTGCCACTTGTCTTTGGTACACTTGCACAGCTTTTGAAGGTACTTGGTGAGTGTGTTAGAGTTGGAGAGCTCACGATCCCAGACTGACCGCATCGTGCTGAGATCGGGGCTCAGTGAGGGCTAGACCATCTGCTTCAGAACTAATTTTTCTTGTTTTTGCTGAAGACAGCTCTGTGTTTGGCATCCCTGTCCTGCTGGAGAATAAATTAATGACCACAGATACCCTCAACATCTAAAAGACGTGCAGGGAAGTGCATTTAGTCATTAATATCTCTCTTACACTATTCTTATTTTTAGTTAAATAACAGGTCTTAAAACTCCCACCAGCGCATACACACTCAGCTTCATCAGGTGTCACTTCTGTGGGAAAGCACAATCACCCTGCCTGAGGAGTTTGCAGCTGATTTTAACACACACACACACACACACACACACACACACACACACACACACACACACACACACACACACACACACACACTCTCTCGCACACACACGGA
>VUQG01014510.1:0-10539 GCA_015106755.1 Etia nguti | reverse complement strand
GCATTCCCGCCTGAGTGAAGCCTGATTTGCTGCGAGGTCGACCCCAGATTCTCACCTGTGTGTTGACAGTGAGTTGGCCCATTCGGCACGAGCAGCCCGTCGGTGTCTCTAGCTCCTCTTCTTGGCAGCTCTCTGCTCAGATAAAGCTCTCACTGTGCTGCACAGATAGGTATGGAGCGGGTCGCAACCCCAATCATGGGATGGCAATCAATGCAGGGCCCGAGCCAGACGTGGTAGGCGCATGCATTTGCACAGAGTAACACCCACAGTGTTTTATACTCACATGTATGTGTGCTGTAAAGGTATGCACATGTGCTTAATTATTTGTGTAGTTTCACTGGGGTAAATGTGTGTTCTGGTTGTGTCCCAGAATACACAAATGGCATGGGGTAGCGGAGGCAGTAGCAGGCATTTTCCGTCCCAGTGCTCAGAGACAACCAGCTAGTGTTCGAACTGGAGAATGGTCTACCTATCAAATATTCACTGTGTGGTGCCCTGACTGCTCCCTAAAACACATGGCACGCATACGAAGCGAGCGCGACTGCAGACTGAATGATTGGGTGTGAAGCCGGTAAATTAAGTGGAAAATGAATTGTGTGTTGAAGACTCACAGGTGAAGACTTGGACACAATCTTTAGGTCTTACCTGCGAGAAACACCTGCGGTACTCCTTCTCCGGGCCTGCGCATGTGTACGTGCGAAGATTCCCACCCTCTCTGCCTGACTCCACTCCCAGGTGGGAGACGTGCGGGTGCTGTAAGGGGTAGATGTTTCCGGCAGGTGGAGCTTGGGGACGGAAGGCTGGGTGGAGCTCCCTGTCTCTGTTCACAGGGCTGCTGCGGTGGAGAGGTGGAGAAAAAGGTGAAGCGGCCGCAGGGGAGTAGGGACGTGACAGAGGAGGGATGGGTGGAGGTGGGGCGGTGACGGAACTCCAGTCAAACCGTTGGCGGTTACTGAAGACAGATGGTAGTGAAGAGTGTGATAAGGGGCGAGAGGGTGGGACTTGCCCTCTGGCCCTCCCGTGCTGTGTATGGGTGTGAGAGGGTCGCACCAGAGGGCGGGCGGTGGGCACTGTGGGCGCCTTCTCTGCGGCAGGTGTCTCAGAAATCTCCCGCTCTCCATTCTCCTCCTCCTCCCTGTCCTTTTCATTCCTCCCCGCCTCCTCTTCCTCTCCCCTGTTACTCTCTGTGATGTCCTCAGGAGCAGCCTGTCCAGGTGCTACTGTGACATCTTCAGTGCCGTTCACAGTGTGGCGAGCTTGGCGGTTTTGACGATGCAAAGGCAGAGAGAAGGGAACTCTGCCGTATCCAAACTGACCTGGACGGATGCTGGAAGACCTGAGGGTCAAAAAGAAAAGGCAGATGAAGAAGAGGAAGGAGAATAGACAGAGAGGCAGAGTAAATTTATTATAAACGACACACAGCCAGCAGACTGTGGTGAGCGGGGAGGGTAATGCCTTGCCTGTCTGGATGACAAAAACCAGACGTAATGATATAATAATACAGTAGATACCAGAAACAGAGATGGGCAAAACGCCAGTTCCCAATGCTTGAAACATAATAACAAACCCTGTAACGCTTAAACAATGTCAGCGGTTTAACTAATGGCACCTGAATGAAACCTCAACATGTCAGTCGAGCAGTACTCTGAAAAGAAACCGGCAGTTTCTTTCATTTTTGTACCATCACACCTTCCCTCACTCCCGGTGATCACTCTTTTCTTGTGTTTTGGTCCAGGGCGACTGCTGTTTTTGTCCATCCAAACAACTGAGTCCGTCTATTTATCCTAAACAAACCGCCGTTGCTACTGCCAGCAATGCAAAACTCACTTCCTTTGACATTTTCCTGGAAAAGGCGAACTCAAGAGTGCTGAGCAAGGCAAAATGTAATTTTTTTTTTTGTTGATACGTGCCTTAACTGTGATGGAAAGAAGCTTACGTAGATTAGCATCCTTAAATTTGGATCTTGTTTTTCTTGACTTGTGGTGGTTTATAGGTCATCATGCTTAAGGTGTTTTGTTACGCTGTTACGTCACAATTCGGGTGTGGTTATAGGTCTGGAAGTGCACCCAAACTGTTGCTCTTTAAGTAAGAATAGCTGGGGTTTTTTGTTTGTTTTTGTTTGTTTTTGTTTTTGTTTTTTTTACATTACTAACCTTCTTGCAGGTAAACCCTCCCGACTGGTGGAGACCGACCTTCTGCTCCCCCCTCCTCCAGCTCTCAGCGCTCCAGGATTGGTTGGTCTCCTGATGACCCGTGCTGGCTGGCTGTAGCCGTGTGATGGCGCACGGTAGGGAGATCTGAAAACAGGGGGCACGGGGTCTTGATTGTTTGAGGAGAATTCTGGCTGGTATAAAGGAGGTGATCGATTGGTCTGTCCTGGTACGGGAGGCCCTCCTCCTCCTTCAGCGGGTGTGTCCCGATAAAGAGGCAATCCTGGGTTTTGATTGGTGGAGACTGACGAAGAGCGATAAGGCAGGTGGTGCTGCCCAGGGTAACGAGGAGGATAATAGGGGCTCACAGGTGAGACGACAGGATCTCCGACGCCCCCAGGCTGATAACCTGCCCAGTTAGGTGGAGAGTGGGATAGGGGAGGGGCCTGTGGAGGAGGTGGAGGTAAACACTTCCTGCTCCTCTGTGAGATGCCCACGCCGCAGGTTTGAGAGCATTCTGACCACTCCCCCCATGTTGACCACACGCCCGCTGCAGGCTCCGCATCAAACACCTGTCTGGACCTTCGACCTGCCACCTGAGACACAAAAACACACAAGCTGTCAATAAAAAGCTGTGCCAAGATCAGACATCCTAAAATGTCATTTAACAGAAGAAAATCCAAACAGCAGTTAAGTATCAAAGATAAACGATAATAATAATAATAATCGCATTATATCACAGAGGGCAAGTGTGACATATATGAAACAACAATTTATGATTTAAACACACAGAACTGTTTCTGATGAAGTGATCACCTTTACTGACGTATTCAAGCTACTCTTTGTGGTGTGCAAGTCTTGCGTCACTACTCATTTCTTTATGTTTTTGTTTCCAAAGAGCTAAACATTCTTGTAAAATTTTAAAGATGTCTTGAACAATAGTTCTCCGGGCTTTCTGAAAGTCTTTCAAAGTTCTTCTTTGAACATTCTTGTCAAATCTTAATGGAATTATGAATGCAAAAAAGTACCATCAGATTTTAATCCACCATGCAAAACCATCAAGAAAGGATCTGATTGGCAGCAGCTTTATTTTTCAGCATAACGACGATCGCACACACACTGCAAATACACTAAGTGTCCTCCCCAGAACCCGGACCTCCACTTTACTAAAAAAAAGTGTGGGATCATCTTGACAGAGAGCAGAACAAAAGGGAGCCAACATCCAAAGAAGAGCTTTGAATTTCCTTGAAGAAGCCTGGAGAACTATTCCTGAAGACTACTTACAGACATTGTGAGAAAGCTGCCTCAGAGAGTTCATGCTGTGTTGAAGAATAAGGGTACCAAATCTTGACTTACAAGCTCATGAGAATTGCACAAACTCTTATATACTGTATTTCTATGTATATTTGTACATGTTTCAATAGACTGCTGCAGCTATATATTTTTTTAAAGATTTGAAGGTCAAAAAAGTCTATAAAGGTAAAAGAAAATTCACTAACTATGTTAAAGTGCTCCAACAAAGCACTGCAGCAGCTGCAACTCTGACTCAAAGGGTGAAACTTGCAAACCCTGACAATAATTTAAAGAAGTTCTTAACTCAGTAAAAACTTTGCCATTGCAAAATCCAAACTCTCTCGAATTCCCTTTTCTTCACAGAAACTGAGTTCCCTGATGAGCTATAGTCTCATGAATTTCCTTCCTCTGGGGCCAAAATATAAATCCTACACATACTATCCTTCGCCGAGGCTTAGGAAAGACTCGGGCACCTGCCAGCAGCTTGTGAGCAGGAGGAACCGGCGTCGTATGGACGCACTGCAGAAATGACAAAAATCAGGGCTGATTGCTCTGTGCAGTCTTGTTTGTACATATGAATGTGTGTGAATGCATGTATGTCGGTGCCAGTTCAGGCTTTGCTCTCTTCCTCTGTGGTCATAGAGAAATGTTTCTCCTTTCATTTCATAACTGAAGCGCTGGCCTGGTTGGCAGACCTGCAAACATGCGAGCTGAACAAAAGTTTCCATTGAGAACGAATCAAAATGTGAATCTGTGCTCCGCTTCTCTCCTCTCTCTTTCCAAGTGTTTAAATGCATGTGTAAATTGGCAGAAATGTTCAAGTAAACATACTGTACAAACTGTTTGTGGATGGCAGAGAGGGGACAAATGTAAAAGTGAGCGCATGTGCGGGCATGCTCTGATCCTCCAGTTTGCCACCAGATTATAAAAAAAGAAAGTTCCTGTCTTGGTCTGGGGTAACATGGCAGGAGGGTGGGAGAAAAAGAAAGAGAAAGAAATGAGGAGGATGAGGAGGGGGTCAAGGCGCTCATGTGTGTGTGTGTGGAAGTGGGGAGGCGTGCTCTATCGTAATGAGTGACATCAAACACAGCTGCCACATAACTGGGGCCATTAACGAGCTCCGTGCAGTGACCCCCACAGCAGCCACTGCCGACCTCTGGAGCTACTGGTTAAACTCCAGCGACACTGCTCCTCTACCAGGCCTGGACCAGTCAGCGGTGCAGATATGTCTTCCCTCCAGTCAGTCATTTTCCAAGATCACACTGGTGGGACTTTGCCCTTTATTCACACGGCCAAATTACAGTGAAAGAGTGGCTTTAATCATTAGTATCATTGCGGGTTTCCAGTGGAAGAGAACTTTTGCCTCCTTTCATCTTATGCTTTCATCTTATTGCCAGAGAGACACATTTTGGCTTGTGGCCTTCAAGATAAAAATGCAGCTCTTTACAAAGAACATTCACGTGAATAAAGTGATAGAAAATGGTGGTAAAAAAGGAGAAAAAAACGTGCACAATGTATAATACAGTACAAATGAGAGGAGTCTAACACAAAGGTCAGCAAAGCGACGCTTTGTAACTAAAGCTGAACCTGGTTCTTCTTTGCAGCAATGCAACATCATCACGCTTGGCATTAAATGCAGTTTTATTAATGATGTGGGTTTTTTTTTAAACTATTCAGCTTGTGAATATAGCAATAAAAGAGTAATGATCAAGTAGTTGCCACTGTGGTGCTGTGTGTTGCTGAATCTGTTTACTTTGTAATGATTTTTTTGGACCCAGCAGCACACGTCCGCTTTGGTCTTAGCCAGATCATTGTTAAATTCATCTTCAAAGTGCTAAAAATAGGGTCACTGTTCTTGTCTAATTAAAAGATGCTGAGATCTGTTGTGAATTGTAAACTTCAGGCTCCAGCATTCTTCCCCTGATGGCCTTTTCTCGCCTAGTTGCAGCACGAGGATGCTAAAGTAAATCATAGAGGGAATGTTAATCCCCCCAAAAAACATTTAATTTGTTCAGTTTTGACTGGTAAAGTCTCACAATAGCTGCATAAAGCATGATGACTACATATTTTGTTATCTGTGTCTTTCACTGGACGTCCTCACAGGCAGTAAGGACAGGATGGACGCCTTCCGAGTCCTGTAACTCTTTCAGTGTACATGAGTATGTGAGTGACGTTTAAGAGAAGGTGAACCTGTCCTTTCAACTGCTGTCACCTTTCACCCCTCTGTAGCGACACTGTTGTGTGTTGACCTAACTTAACGATCTAATGGCTCATGGCTCACCTTCCTCTTGGCAGTCCTGGCCAGGGAGGTCGTGACCACCACAAAGCTCCACAGCACATAGAGCCTGGAGGGAAAAAGAAAAGAGGGGGGGAAAAAAAGTGGCAGATAGACAGGATTTAAAATATCAGCAGGTTGAATAAGGTCTTTTGTAAAGTTAATCCATGACCTAAACCAGAAATTGCTGCTATATAATGTTCAGACTTCCAGACTTTCATTAGTCCCTGTCGAGGGATTGTCAGCTTTCTTAAACTTTTCCTTCACTGTACATTTATTTTAAAAGGTGTTACAAGTGTTACCCGAACACCTTAAATTAAATATTCCAGTGACCTAAGTGTACTTTACCAACCAATTATGCCACTTTCTCCCCCACTCCGGGTGGCCTGTGGGCTCAAATGGGTGTGAACAAAAGTTTCTTTTTTCCCCCTTCAAGGATCACAGGCAAGCATCTCAATCAATCTGGGAAAGCCTGGGAGGTGCTAACAAACTAATGGGTTTTAACAGCAAGCATGTTTTCCCTCTGCATGCCTCTCCCTGAGTGTGTACACACCCTGAGGATGTGGTTTTTAGAGACACACACACAGCTGCCACGCTCTCGGGCTTAATAAGTTGCAACATCCGAAATCAGCTTGTAATTTCAGCTACTTTAAATTCGAAGGTGTGATGTTCAAAGACGTGGTGTATGGCTGGTGTGGCTTTGGAGTTGTTGAATTGGGCATGAAGCAGCAACTGGGGATTATGTTGAGTCGCTGACTGGGCTGGGCAAAAGCTGTTCACCTGAAAAAGTAGTTTAAATCCTCACATGAGTCGTAGAAGTCTCACTATTCATTGAGAAAGGAAAAAGGAAAAAAGTCAGATAATACACTTGTTTCAGTGGAAAGTCTGTCTATAATTATCATAGAAACCGTGACAATTGTATTGAAACAAGAGGGATAACATCTTTCCATCTGACAAGGAAAATAGCCTGAACACGATCCTAAACTACTTGCTAAGATGGACATTTCAGCGCTCACCACCAGAACCAAACCATCCCCACAATCACCAGTCCGCAAGCCACATGTAGTCAGAATAATTGGTCCCTTCTACCCAGTGTGGTGCACCGCCGTGGTCTCTGGAAGCTTCCCCACACCAGACTACACAATTACCCCCGAAAAACACAAAGATCCCGCACAACAGAGCCGCTCAGGCCGAAGTAAAGACCCCCTACGCGGGTCCACGTTTCCCTCGCCGCTACAGTGGCACATTGTAGAATAAACTCAGAGCAGCGGGGACAGGGGAACAGAGGGAGAGGGAGAAAGAGAATTATATCAGTGGAGAAAACTCCCAAAAATCTGCCCCGAGGAGACAGAGGGAACTCCGAGCTAAAAACCAGTCGCCTTTGGGTGAATTCCTTTCAGATTACCTGGACAGCGCCCAGTGCGCAACAAGAGGGCATCGTGCGTAAAACCACAAACTTTACCACAAAACAAAACAACTTTCTGAAACAACTCTGTGCGCAAAGTTGGACTCAGACTCCCATGTGGTGTTTTCTACGGGCAGACCGAGAGAAGCAGCAGGGTGCAGCAGACGTGAAGAAGTTTTACCTGAACAGCAAACCGAGCTGCATGCTCCAAGAGTCTCCCGCACGGTCCCGACTCCGCTTACAGATAATAATTATCAGTCCAGTTTAGTGGTCTAATCCGATCTGTGGAGCCTTAAAAGAAACGTGATAAAGTCCTGCGAGGACTTCAGCTCTCTTTTCTCTCCTCTCTCTCTCTCTTTCTCTCTCTCTCTCTCTGTCCCCTTCCTCCTGTCACAGTCACTCCCTGTGATTTCTGGAGAGAGTGGGAAGAGTTTCGCTTTTTTCTCTTTCAGTGCCGTTCACTCGACAACTTTTTTGAGTCCTTAATATCAACTGGTGTGACGCCTGACAGCGCCAGGGGGGGCAGGGGAGAAAGAGAGACAGAGAAAGGGGTGTGTGTGTGGGGGGGACAAAAAATGGACAGATTACACAACTTTCTCACTCTCTCTCTCTCTCTCTCTCTCTCTCCCTCTCTCTTTCACACATGAAAAACACCCCCCCAAACGCGCTCATAACACACACTCACTATGGACCCTGACCAAGCTATTATAACTCTCAGAGCCGCTTTCTTAGTTGCTCAATCTAACATAAGAATGCCCCATTGTGCTTGGTCACACTGATCAGTAGTAATGATCTAAACACTGTCAGGAACAGCCCTGAGCTGGCAGCATCTGCAGCAGCAACACTTTATAGGGGGAAGTACAAAGAATTATGAGCTTACTGTTGTGCTAACACAAACACTAATTGTTGTCTGACAAAGTTACAGACACAAATTCCAAGTGGGAGATATATGTGTGTTTTTATTTTGCGTGGATGAAATATGGCTGTTGACTTACTGGAAAAAAAAAAAAAAAGAAGACTTTTTCTCATAACTGTTTAATCACATTTAAAGACTGTAACCAGACATGCTTCACCAATGTGGAGCTCAGATAAATAGACCCAAGAGACACAACTCCCCTGAGCACAAATTTCACTCTGTGTGTGTGTGTGTGTGTGTGTGTGTGTGTGTGTGTGTGTGAGAGAGAGAGAGAGAGAGAGAGAGAGAGAGAGAGAGAGAGCGGGAGCTTTGGTTGGAAGCAGATGTGAAAACTGTCTGTTTGGTTGCAGTCCACCAACCTTTCCAGTCGCTACCAGGAGGCGTCTCTAAAGGAGGGGTTACTGACTATCTCCCCCAACCCTGGGCTGGATTATTCAATGAGCTCAGGCTCAGGGGTCCATGCACAATTGGGGGCACACCCAAGAGTTAATAAATTAAAAAACAAATACGTAAACAAGTTGGTCTTTATACCACTAAAACCATATATTACCAAAAAAACAACAAAAAAACATGAGTACGCAATATATTATTTATCTTAAAATTACATAATTGCTAGAATTCACTGACCCATAGCACATTGTTGTTCTTTTTTTTTCTGTTCCACAAAAATGTAAACAATTCAAACATTAAAGCTGCTGATAAAATGCTCAGCAAGCTTAGCCAGAGGGTAGCTGTTGCAGTGGCTCTCAGTGACGTGGATTCCCAGACATCTGACTCCAAGTCTTGGCTGGAAGTAAATGAAGAAGCAAAGGAACAAGGTGAAAACAGGTGTGTCTCTGTGTGTGTGTTAGGACACTTAACAGAGCATTATCACTATGAATAACACTGTTGAAAAGATTTTTCTGGTCATTTTCCATTTATTGTAAGAGAACACACCTTTAGCGAAGATGCATTGTGACAGTTGCATTTCATTTTCTTTGAACTCCATAATCAAGGATTTAGGGTCACCTGATCCAGCCCTAACTACATTATCTAAAAAAGGAAAAAGCATAATCTTAAAGGTAGAGAGGGTGTCTGTCTCACAGGTCTGAAAGCTGAAGGCTCTGCCTCCCATTCTATTTATACATATATATACGAGGAACCACAAGTAAACCAGCAGTCTGAGAGCGAGCTTCTCAGTTGGGGTGATACGGTAGTTTTAGGTCTTTAAAATAAGTTGAGGCCTATATTTGTTCCTTGGGTAAGTAAGATGATATGTGCATGCCCCAACCCCTCTCAGACACAAACATACACACCTGAACTATGATCGCTCCCTAACTCCTTCAGTCAATAACTATTGGCAAATACTTGAAATAATGATCTTGATCATTTTTTATTCAATATTACTACATTAAGCTTCTCAGCAGTAAATAAAGTAGTTAAAATGAGGCCATTATATATTGTGCATAGCAAGTACTTTTACTTGAGGTACTTTAAATATATTTTAAAAGTAATACTTCTGTACTTTAACAGAGAAAGGATTTTTACTGTGACGGAGTATTTTGACACTCAGCTGTGTGGTGGAGGTGGACTGGGTGGGTGGTCCAACCAGCTGTTAGGTTGGTGGTTTGTTTCTCCTCAATTCCTGCAAATCTAAGTATCCTTGGGCGAGATTCTGAACATCAAATTGCTCCAGATGCACCCATTAGTGTGTGTGTGTGATTGTGTATTAGCTTAAAAAACACTATATGTGTAGAATAAGTGTGTATTGGTGTGTATGTGAATGAATGGGTAAATTCAGTTTGCTGTGTAAAGTCCAGTCTATTTTTCATGCGGTCAAAGATTTTAGTAGTTGTACCTCCACTTCTAACCAATTCAACTTCATTACTGTAACCTCCACTTCACAATAACAAGTGTCTCAAGTGTAACAGGCTGCAGACTGACCTCCTAGTGTCCTTCTACCGTGCCACTATCGAGAGTGTGCTTGTGCACGCCATCCCTGTGTGGTACGCTGGTTGCACAACAGCTGACAAGAAGAGACTACAGAGGGTCATCAGAACTGCAGAGAAGGTGATCGGCTGTCCACTCTCCTCCCTGGACTTAATTGCCAGCTCAAGATGTCTCTCCAGAGCCAGGGCAATTATAAAGGACCACCTCCATCCTAACCACAACCTCTTCAACATCCTGCCCTCTGGAAAAAGGTTCAGATCCATCAGGTGCAAAATCAACAGACTAAAGAACAGCTTCTTCCCGTGGGCTGTCAGAACTCAGAACTTAATGCAACCTAAGAGTGTGAGCAGACTTGTCCAATACATCCACTCTGACGCTGCTATTGATCAACTATGTGCAATATCTCAGTCTTTCCATGTTCTGTGCAATATTTTTGGTTCATGTTCAATATCTTTGGTCTTGTGCAATATTTAGGTCTCAGTGGAATTACCATCCCCACCCTAAATGACCATAGCCCCTCCACCCTTATTTATTTATTTATTATATGCCCTTGTATACAGCCCCAATGTTT
>VUQG01014503.1:15780-31545 GCA_015106755.1 Etia nguti | reverse complement strand
TAATTTTTTTTTTTTGTTTTTTTTTTTTTTTTTTTTTTTTTTTAATACATCCTACTCAATTTGTATGTTTTACATTTGTTTTTTTTTGTAACAGTGTTTCTTTGTTTTTATTTTATAGACTCAAGAGCTACTCTATGTAAGATGAACACTGAGGACAAACTGGAAGGCATGCTGCTCAAGTGCAGCAGCGGAGGAATAGACGGAGGAGGGAGAGTTGGCCTGGGCAGCGGAGGAGGACTGGTGGTGATGACCCTCGGGGAACGATCGCTGGCAAACCACCCTCTCCTGGCCGAGGATGACGACGACGAAGAAGACGACGAGGACTTGACTCGAAGCTCGCTGGTCACTCACGACCTGGTCCCTCCAGAGCAGCTGATGATGCAGGAGGAGATGACGAAGAATAGCGGTGGCGGAGAAGAGGAGGGAGGAGCCGAGGTGGGAGCGCATTTCCCCCTAAAACTCACGAATAAGTTTCCCCGCTTGCTTCATATGCCAGTGAGTTCACACTGGTTTAGAAGTAGATCAGATTTTGATAAGCTCATTTCTGTGAGTACTTCTACAGTCTCCACTTGATCAGAGTGAGTTTGCTTTAATGCATTTTATGTTGACTTGGCCTGACATTTTGGACTGTTCAATGCAATCAGTTCTTTTAACACACAAAAAGTACTGTTAGCTAGCTGCTAATAATACAAACTACTTTCATGCAAGTTATTTTTAGGTGCCTGAATTTTCTTATAAATCAGTCAAAAATAGGGAGCCTGCATTAGTGTTTTTTTTTAATGAATGACAGGGATTTTAATTTGATTTTTTCTGTCACTTTGAACCCACTTGTTCATATTCAGAAACAATATATTTGTACACTCTGATCTTCTGAATCAGAATAAACTTGCAGCAAATGTGAACTTTAAAAGAGTAATTTTTATTCTAAGAATACAGCATAATGAGGATAAACTGAATTCACCCTCAGGGTCAGGTTTAAAGCATTGCTTCTCCTTGGGAACTTTAAGAGCTGGAATTGTATGGTCGCTGTTGTTTGTCTATCTGTAATTATTACAGACGGGTTATTTACAGAAAGCTGAAAAGTGGCTACATAAATTTTAAAATGCCAGTCAGAGGATTTGAAAATGCTGTCCCTGGCCACCTGGCAGATGTAATCTCTCAGCCTGTCCTGCATTGTAAGGGGCTGAGGCTTCCCTCTGGTATTTTATGCCTGAGGCAACTGTATGGTGAGATGCCCTCACATTGGTTGATTATGCTCTGCTTGCCCAGTTGCACCTGTCTGACCTGGATAAAGTGCTGGCTGGCTCATGTGCAATATTCAATGTCTAAATGACTATGGTCCTACTTTTACAGTTGAGCATCAAGCAGGAGCTGAAGTTGTCTGAACCAGCAGTCTATGTAAAGAAAGACAAAAAGGCAATCAAGGATCTGACGACGTGTCCCAAGAAGAAAAAAAGGAAGCAGCGATCACCAGCAAAGGTAAATTCCTGTGGAATTTATATATTTTTAAAATACCAGGGACAGTTGTGAAAATTCAACACTACAACCATACATGTGTTCTTTTTTTACCCCCTTTGTAGATTCTCAGCATCAATGACGATGGCTCATTGGGCATACCAAACCCCAAGTGTCACGTCTGTGCTCACTGTAATGCTGCGTTCAGAACGAACTACCATCTACAGAGGCATGTCTTCATTCACACTGGTATGAATTACCCTGGCATGTATAAAAATAAGTAAAATGTTTTGCTGTGAAATTAGATATGTTGACAGTAGGGCCTCTTTTAGTCATCAAAGGAAGCTAAAAACTAAAAAAAACCTGATTTTCCTATGTTACTGAAAACCTAGGTGAGAAGCCGTTTCAGTGCAGCCAGTGTGACATGCGCTTTATTCAGAAGTATCTTCTCCAGAGACATGAAAAGATCCACACTGGTGAGTAACAAACACAGTTTGGCAAAATTCTCAGTTGTTATTATAATTATTATGTTAACCTGAACTTTTTTCTTTTTAAATACTTGTCTCTAGGTGAGAAGCCTTTTCGCTGTGATGAGTGTGGGATGAGGTTCATCCAGAAGTACCACATGGAGAGGCACAAAAGGACTCACAGTGGAGAGAAGCCCTACCAATGTGACTACTGTCACCAGGTGCTATTCTTTTGATTGCTTGTAAATTAGTGCATTTGTAAGCACCAAAATTGTTGAATATTTTAATTAGATAGACAGGAAAGGTCTATTTCAAACCTTTAGTTTAGTCATTTTGGTTCAGACAAAGGGGAATTAAAACTTTTTGGTCTTCTGTTCACTAACTTTTAAAAAGAAATTTGTGAACTACTTTTCTTTGGGTTATTACACAACGATACCGTGGTCCCTTTAAATTGAGCTCTGGCTCATTTTCCCCATTGGTGCGGTTCATTTGTGCAGATGTCAAGATGTGTGCTCGGCTGATGACAACGGCACCGAGACCCTTTGAAAAGGGTGGTCAGTGGGAGGTTGTAGCTAAATGCCTTCTTGTAGCTAGGTGTGCCTTGCATTCTGGGATGTGGCAGAGTACACAATCCGTAAAATATTGCCCAAATAACTTCAACTCTTACGCCTCAAATATATCTTTCCATGCAACCCAAACTTCAGGTGGACTTCAAAACAGTATAATAGGAATGACAACGTGACCATCTCGTATAATCATGGCTTTAGGAGTAAATTTTCAGTGTAGTCCACTTGTCCAGACCTTAAGCACCTTCCTGTATTTCTGGCCAGTAAGTGGACTGATCATTCTCACGTGGTTTTTAGTATCACGTTTTAGTTCATTTGGAGCTGGCTTATAATTTTCTTCGAAAAGAAAGCAGAAAGTGCGAACATATCAAACTCGTCAGGTGACCAGATGAGCTGCAAGTGTGAAGATGTCCTGTGTGTATGTATTTATGTATTTGAATAGTATGTAGTACAGTGGTTGGCTGTACTATAAAACATGTACGAATATGTGTGGAAAAAGGATGAGGCTTGTAAAGTGCTTTGAGTGGTCAGTAAGACTAGAAATGCCACCCTATTTCAATAAAACACAGGTAGAGACAGGATGATCTTCTGTCTTTTATTTTGACTCCATGAACTGACTAATCACAAAAGAATACAAACACTAAATATTACAATGTAAACTGTCATTGATTGCTTAGTCAGGCTAAAATTCTTTGCTGACATGTTAACAATTTGCTTATAAGGATAGGAATGCCTGCTAAACAGTTATTACACAAGATATTTTTTAAGTAGTTCAGCTTTTGTGAATTTGTGCAGAGCCATTAAACTTCTAAATACTGCATTTAAGCGGCTTGCCTTTAGACTGAAAAGAGTCTGCTTAAAACTGTCTTAGTCTGGTTAAATGGTGTTTTTGGCATTCAGCTTTTTTTGCCATGCTAAATAGAATGTGTGATTAAAAACACATTTGGTGTAAAAACACTATCACTACTGCTCATATTAAAGGTCTTCATGGCTGTAGAGAGTAAACAGGAAGAGTAAAATTGTGAACTTAAATAGCAGTCATATATACCCAGCTATAGATAACCCAATATTAGAGCCAGTAATGAAGGTTCAGCTGTTTGTGTGCACTGGTTAAATAGGATGTCCTGTTAATGAAAGTACAGAAAGTGCTTTAATAAACTGTGATGGGTTTTTTGTTGTTGTTGTTCTATAACATGTGTAAAATATATGCATTGTGACCTCTTTCTGCAGTACTTTTCCAGAACAGACCGGGTTTTAAAGCACAGAAGAATGTGTCACGAGAACAGAGAGCGAAAGGCAAACAAGACTGCCGGTAAAGTCGGACCTTTACGTGAAGCAGACTCTTTAGGGCCCCCCTTTGTTGCCAAAGAGTGCTCACTGCCCAAGAAAAAGCGCCAAAAGTGTACAGACAAGCGTTCAGGAGCTTCCACTACTGCCCAGACAGAAGGGCACACTTTTACGGTGGTAGAAACAGAAGAGAAAGAGGAGCAAAAGGAAAGTCTTTCTCTATATGCTGTGTCCTCCAAAGTCAAACATGAGTATGTGATTGCTGACTACTCTGTGGAACTTCCTGAAGAAACGGCTAACCAACACCAAGATGGAGACGTCTCTTCGGAAGAAACAACTTCTCCTAAGCTACTTCTGAAGAAAGTCCCTAAGCGGAGTCTTAAGCAGTCGACTGAACAAACTCCTCCTTGCTTGTCCACTTTACCCTCCTTTGAGGAAAATACTAAGGTGACACAGTATACCTTTGAGATTGTGGAGAAGCAAGGCCTCTTAGACGTAGAAGGCAACAGTGAACTCGAGTCAGTTGAAACTCTTCAAGGAGGTCAAACAAAACCAGCAGCCAGCAGCACAAACTATGACGACGCGATGCAGTTTCTCAAGAAGAAACGTTACCTTCAAGCTGCAATGGCTAACAACAGCCGGGATTATGGCCTAAACACGAGCAGCATCTCCTCTCAGCCACCTGTTACACAAACTGTGGTGTCAGCAGTCATCGACGAAACTGTCCCCGCCACCATCCTGGAGCCCCAACCCATGAACACAGAGATTAAGACTCCTCATGACAAGAATGTTTTGCCTGATGAGGTTCTTCAGACACTGTTGGACCACTACTCCAACAAAGCCAATGGGCAATCAGACATTTCTTTCAGTGTGGCTGACACAGAGGTTACCTCAAGTATATCTATTAATTCCTCCGATGTTTCAGACAGCAGTCCGGTCGAGAGTCTCGGAGCATCTAGCGCTCAGGCTCAGCCACCTGCTGAGAAAGTGAGTCTCTTGCAAGAATACTCCAAATTTCTCCAGCAAGCACTGGAGAGGACCAGTCAGAATGACAGCTACCTGACCAGCCAGAGCCTCAGCTTGGTCTCTGAAAACCCCACGTTAGCTGGACAACCTCTGTTCTCCACAGAGAAACAGTTTCCTTCCCCCAGCAGGTTCAAATCAGGGATGAGCTCTCCACTAAGGTCCACCTTAGAGAAACCTCACTTCGGGTTGCTGGTCGGGGACTCCCAGCACTCGTTTTCATTTTCAGGCGACGAGACCACCCCTCCCTCTGCAGTGTCCCCAGCTGAGGAGGACTTTCTGGAGCAGGTCTCGCCCTCAAAAAAGACCGACTCTTCACAAGGGATACTACAGACTTTTCAAATAAGCTCCTTTGATCAGAACTTCAAATCTCATTTCCAGACATCAAGATCTGCATCCTCCTCGCAGTTTACGGTTGCCAATGGACAAGTGAGTGTTCGAGGACACAGCACAGAATTCTCAGAGTTCCCTTTAGTCCGAGTCACTGAGACCAGGTCTCAACTGAACTCATCCCCTGACGTTTCGACCAGTGAATCGTTTGGCTGAAGAAATGGAGGCGGGAGCGTTCATTTCTGTTCATCATTTCTGTGGCACTTTATCTCGTCTTTCCTGTGTTTTTGCCAAATCAAATCCCACTGCAAACGAGGGGTCTTTTTTTTTTTTCTTTGTGTAAAGCAGTTATAATTTTGTGTTTTTGCGTTCTAAACTTCTTAAACAGGAATTCTGAAAAATGATAATCATACTATAATTAGCATTTCCCCTTTTGGAAAAAAACAAAAACAAACTTCCTCCAGAATGTACATTATGAGATTAAGCGACCAAAGTGTAACGCAGGAGATTAATATTCTCCAATTCCATTGCCATTATTTTTAATGTTTGTGTCAATCATTTTGCCTTGCACACTTAACGATCAAGTCACACTTGCTGCTTAATGCAATATTTACACTTATTAAAATGTAGTTTGCTTCTATGTACACTTTTTTTTCTCCCCCCTCCCCCGCATTTTTCGACTGCACTGGGAGATGGGTGGTCCAGAGCTGCACAAACCTACTGTTATTGGTATTTTTTTCAAAAAATATCACTTAGAGCTTTTTTTTTATTCCAGCAGTTAAATTGCCTGCAGACACGCACGGTGATACAAAGTTGCGTTACCTAATAAGGGTATTTCTGCAGGATGTGTGTAATGAACAGTACAGGATAGATTTGACTGATTGTGTTTGTGCTACCTGTGATCGAGTTCACTATCCATTTTGCAGATTGGGTCTAATTTAAGTAATAGGTATATGACATTAAATTTAGCACCATGTGAATTAATGTATTCCCTTTGTGGTTGGATGACTAGCGCAGGTTCGACTGATCTGCTATATATGGGAAACTTTTTTTTTTTTTTTTTTCCTCCATGCCCCCACTTCCCCACCAAACAAAAAAGTTTTGGGCGTCAAATAGCTGCACACATTTAATGGTTGCAGGATAGTTCTTAGGTTCTGTTGTTAAAATACGTAAAGATTCAGGGTTGTGCTTTGTGTTCACACAGTTTGGACGTTTTTCACGTGTACATTTATATCAGATTATCACAGTACTTCTAAGTCACTTTTTGTTAAGAGATTAGTGAGACTAACCACTTAATAAGTTTAAATAGAAATTCAAACTAATTCACTTTTTCTTTGATCACTTAAAAGAACGTAGCTCTTGTAAGGGAAAGTTCAGAATCCCTTGTATTCAAGAGAATTTGATTAAAATGAGCAGTTTATTATTTTGTGCCTTCTTTTAAAAGAAATAATACAATTTCCTTTAGTCATTCCTGCACAATGCATTTATTTCTACTTGGTCTACGCTCTAAGGTTACTATTTCCACTTGCACAATACAAACAAGCACATAAGCTATCAACATGTTCACACCTTCATACGTTAAGAACTGGGAGCTTTATTTAGTTTTGCCTTTTAATATTGTATTATTTTTAAAATTTTAGCAGAGACATATCACCAAACTTAATAATCAACATATTATCTGTAGTTGGGAGGAGTTGACATGTCATGGACTCTTCTCCAGTATGTGTGTAAGTACAGATTTAAGTTGTAGGTGTCTAGATTTGCTGATAATCACTGATTTGCTGGAATTTTCTAGTCAGACTCATCTGTACGGGCCTCTTGAAATCATGCAGTTTTAAACGGGAGTGGCAATGAGTTAAGTCTTTTCTGTACTTCATTACACTGTTGATTGTTGTTCATGTCTTAGGTGCTATTGTGTTGAACAATGTTTTATTTTTTTGTTTTTCGTGCACCATCCAGTTTAGGTTTGAAACCAATGTTGAGCTCCCTCTTGTTACAGCTCCTCTGACAATCAGGGACACACAGAACCACATTAATCATCGAATACTTTATTCTTCCTCAATGATCATTCCCTCTAGAATGTATAGAAGATATCCTGCTGTAAATACATTGTATATTTTTATGCTCTGAGAAGTACTGTTAGGTTTTATTTTGGTCCATAGAAAGACAAGGCGTGTGCAAGAAAACCTTTCTGTCAGTTAATTTGGCAAGTTAATTTGTTTTTTTAAGCATTTATGAGATTCAATAATGAAACAGTCCATCTTCCTGAGAAAATGTGGCTTTTGCAGAAATCTCACCACTGTATCAAAAGAAAATTGGAAAATTTTTATTTTTTCAGTTTGATTGGTGATTGATCAAAGTGAATTTAGATTTTTGTGAATGTTCATTATGATGGGTTTTACTGTATAAAACTATCGTCCATATGGTGTATTGAAATGATTCCTTTTCAGCATATTTAAAGTAAAAAAAATGTTCTTAGTAGCGGAAACAAACCTCCATTCAACAGATATGAGCGTCTTGAATTTGTGTTAAAATATCACTTAAAAGTTACAGTGTGGTTGAAATACCTCACTAGCTGCCCCCCCTTTTTTATTGTAAGCAATCTTTAAAAGCACAGTACAGATAGAAATGATGGTTTTGTAAATTGTACCACATTTAGTTTTTTGAATTCAGTTAAAGTGGAAACCTATTGGAGATTATTGAAGTATGTGAGCAGTACGATGAATATTTCCTTTTAATTAACTATTGTCAGTAAGCTGACCATAAGTGTCCTTGTATAAGCTAGAGAAATCTCATTTGTGTGCGTGTGTGTGTGTGTGTGTGTAAAAAGAATTTTTTGATAAAAAGCTATTTTTGAAACATGTCATTTAAAGCACTGATATGTACAGTATATCATATGCAGTCATTCTCGCTACCCTCATTTATCTCTGTATAAGTCGTTTGTGTCAAGGTTTTTCAAATACAGATGGGAATCTGAACTTTTTCTTGATTTTAAAGAATTTGACAAGGAAGCCTGCTGCTTCACAGTAAGGTTGTTTTACGTTAGGTTTATTCTGCATGGTCTCTGACTTGTTGGGTCAAGTGAACTTGTTTTATGGATAATGTGCAGCTTTAATTGTAGCTGATTATTTTCAGTCAAGTAACCCATATGATTAGACTTTTGCAATATACTATGATTTGTAAGCAATCTGATTAAATTGTTTTTGATTGTTGTGTGTCATGTCCTTATAAATAAATAATTCACAGCATGTGATCTTGAATCGTTGTTGATGTACAGAAGGCGTGCAGCTACTGGTGAAACTGAGTGTGGGTGGGTAAATGTGTTCCCTGCTGGAAAGCAGCCAGAAAAGAGAGATATAAAGAGATGCTGGGATATTATGGTGTGTTAGGGGAGTTCGAGGAGAGTAGAAATGCTGCAGAAGACTGTTTTCATAGGTACACACTTGTACAATAACACATTGAAAATCTTTCACAATTTCATGGTACACAGTGACATCTTCTTCAACTGGTCCAAAACCTATATATATATATATATATATATATATATATATATATATATTAGTTTACAGTGCTGTAAAAGTGCAAAGTATAGAATTCTCACATTGGCGAGCGTTGGAAACATAATGGTTGATGTTTATCGTGGAAAAACATATATCAAAATAGTTCGGTGTTAATTTTCTTGCAATACAGTGTTTGTCCAAGCACTGTAAGCCTTTATCACAGCCCAGTAAACCATGAAGGTCAACCAGCATGCAAAACAACAGGACCCAAGTGAAATGCAGCTATCAAATACACCTGTGCTTTCCTGCTAGCATACAGTACTGTGGAAAAACCTTGCGCTACCCCTCGTTTCTTTATATTTTGCTTCCATGTAGCCAGTCATTCTTGTAATTTTTAAAGTGGTGTTGAGCAGGTGTTCTCCAGACTTTCTGAAAGTTCTCTGGACAAGGCTGCTTTTATACTCTATTTAAGTATAAAAAGGCACCTAACTCAAAGGATGAACCACTGTTATTGTGTCTACATATAACAGAAAACTGAGCAAAGAAGGGTTTTTGAATTGTATCTTTAGGCACTTTATTATAAGCAGTTTGTCCCAAAAACATTTCTTCCCATGTTTTTAGCCAAATCTACAAAAAATCCCAAAGCTAACACAGACTGGCATAAAATAGTATTCTTGCACCAAGAAAGTTATTCCTTAAAACATGGGATCCAGAAAAGACCTGACACAGGACCTGAGAGATTCATCTGGCCCTTCAGTTGATCTTCAGTTGTTCACTGAGGCCTCATTAGAAATTGTCTCAATGGAAGGGTGGCTGTCAGGAAGCCATTTTTAAGGAATAGGAAACTGGAGGAAAAGGGCGATTTAGTGATGAACCCGAATGTTACATTTTTGGTTCAAATCCTTGTCAGTATGTATAGAGAAGGTCAGGAGAGAGGTAAAACAGTGCGTGTCTATAGCCATCTATGAAACACAATGGAGGCTCTGCCATGGCGGCATTTTAGCCAGTAGTTTGGGGGATTTTGATCTTTAATGGGAAACAGCTGATTGGTAATGACTTTATTTCTCAGCATGGCAATGATTCAAAACACACTCTCCATGCAGTAAAATGATACCTGGATGAAAAATCGGATCAGCCTCCCCAGAACCCAGATCACACAGAGAACAGAAGAAAAGGCAGCCAACATCCAAAGAAGAGCTTCAAGAAGTCTGGAGGACGATTCCTGAAGATTATTCAAAGAAATTACAACAAAGTTTGCCTAAGAGAGTTCAGACTGTATTGAAAGGTGGCCATACCGATGCTTGGCATAATCATCTTGTACCATGAAAATGTGAAATTTTTTCAGTGTGTTGTTTTACAGGGGAGCTCTTCCCAGTTTTGCTCTGTATTATTTTTTTTCAATATGTGTTTAGACATTCTGATCTGATTGGTAACTTATTGACTGGAATAAGACCCAGAAAACACCCCCACAGTCTAAAATTCAAACGTGTTTCAGGAAATAACTCCATAAATAAAAAGGATCAAATCCATGTGGATGCATTTTTCAGCTAATCATTACTAGCATTACCTGCCGCAGGACTTGCCAAAGCAAACACGAGATCCTTGTGCAAATGCTCCAACACATCCCGGAAAGGTGAGCAGTAACCGCATGCCTAAGTTGCCTGCTGGCAGCTGACGTATCCATATGACGAACACGTTGTCATACTGAGTGGATTTAAAGAAAACTACGAAAGGGGAATGGATTTATTTTTTCTTTAATTTTTTTTTTTTTTTAATTTGCAAGCGGTGGATGAGATAAGACTGTGAAAGGTAAGGTGTCGCGGAGTTAATCTAACTAAGAAGCTGTTTGAAAGGAGACCGCCACTCACACCAAACTCTATTGAAAAAAAATGCCAATTTTAAGACCAGAGCACACCTCGGTTCTCGTAATGGTGTATATCACCAGGAGCTTATTTTGAACATTTAAAATGATTACACTTTCTGATATGCTGTCTTTCCATAAACATAACAATTATTATTATTCTTCATTTCAACATTTTGTTTTCTAACTAGGAAACAATGAATTCACATGTTTGTTATAATTCTTCGTTTATTTATCTGGAAACAGAAACCTCTGAGGTAAAAGCAGTGATGCTAACAACTATTTATTGTTTGTCACATCGCAGAGGAGCACACCCTGTTGCATCCGGGTGTCCTCAAGCTGCACCTGTTGCTGTTTAACCAGGATAAACAGTGCTATTCTTTCCAAGACGACCGCTACAAATGCCTGTGCTACCGTACTGTTTACTATGCCAGGAAAAAACCGTATGCTCCAATCATAGATTGCATATCTTCACAATTATGAGTGTTTTTAATGCGGCATGGCAGAACTACCCAGTAACATGCTGGGATATTTGAATTTCCCAATAGTTTGTGAACGGAAATGTATTAGTCTAATAAGTAAGAGAGAAATGAAGTTTTATCTGATGCTTTAATTGGGATATTATACATGTTTTATCCTCTTATTCCTTTTTCTAGTTTTAAGTTGAGAGTTTACGATTTTTGCTGAGGAAAAATCATACATGATAGTACTTCATTATGTAAAATATGTTTGGGCTGGGGGGGAGTCACAAACTGTCACAAACATGTTTAAAACTAAAAATTATATTGTTATTTAAAACAAACTGTATTCACTTTTATCCTCAGATTTGAAACACTCGACTTTAAACCTCTAAAACCTTTTTTTTTTCATTCAGGAGTGCCGGGAGTTAACTGTAAATTGGAAAATTTGTAAATCTGAAAATTCATGGATAACATTATAACTATATTTTAGTTTTTAAAATATAATCCTGATTAAAGAGCTTATGCATATGGATGGGTTAACCATTATGGGAACTGATTTTTGGTTATTACCAATATTGCTATTTTAGGGCATAGACCTTAGATTGGGTGGTGGTGTAATACATTTGTTAAGCACTGTACCTCTAGCATCTAGTAACTCACCAAGACCATTATTTTTGGTACACGATATGTCTTTTAGAGTGAATCTGGTAGTTTTTCAATGTTAAAATATAGATTTTATTTTGTTGTTTTACATCCAGCCTGTAAATATAACACTGTAAATCTCCATGCTGCAATGGACACCCTGCCAGCCACTTGGACGGTGTACACCCGTGAGCAGGAAAGAGCTGAGACAGGCCTGTTGAAGGGGGAATCTGATGACACTAATGCAAACACACATGTTCAAGATCTGTTCCATGAAGATGCAAAGGCAAGATGATCAGTGTGTCAGCTCAAATAAAACAATTTGGACTTCTTATTTGTAGGATCATTGCAGGATATGCTGTTGTCAAAGTAAAGCGGCTTCAGATCAGCCAGTGCTGCTATAGTTGTATTTCTGTGTTTAGGGTTTTCAGCAGTCCAGTCAGCCGTGGTGGAGGATCAAAATATTTGTGTGGGAGCCGGTGCTTTTTGGCACCTGGGATGGAGTCTTCACCACCTGCATGATCAACATCTTTGGTGTGGTTCTGTTCCTGCGTACTGGCTACCTGGTGGTTAGTAAACACTATATTTTACTTTGTGTATTGTAGGTAATTGAACAGCTAATCCACTTTAAACTCTCCCCATGCTCATGTTAGAAACTAGACAAATTTACACTATAGTAAAATGCTAAAAGGCTGGATTCTGTTAAATGCAACTGCCACGCTGCAGCTTTAAATATGAGTCTAGTAACCGTGCATGGTGGATACACTGCATTGAAAAAGGATTTGCCCAATTCCTGATTTCTTATTTATCACATTTAAATATTTCAGATCATCATACAAATTTTAATATTAGACAAAAATAACCTGGGTAAACATAAATCCAGTTTTTAAAGGGGGAAAAGGCATTTAAACCACATTGGCCCTTTGTGATAAAGTAATTTTCCCTAAACCTAATAAATGGTTGTGCCATCCATTGGTAGCAAGAACTACAATCAAGCATTTGTGATAACTGGCAATAAGTCTTTGGCATCACCATGGAGGAATTTTGTCTCAGTCTTCTTTGAAGAATTGTTTTATTTCAGCCACCCTGAATGGTTTTCAAGCATGAACGGACATGCTAAAGCATGAATCACCATCACACTACCACCACTATGTTTGACTGTTGGTATGAGGTTGTTTTTATGAAATGCTGTGTTAGTTTTACATCAGATATAACAGGACTCAAACCTTCCAAAATGTTCCACTTTTGTCTTATCAGTTCGCAGAATATTTTTCCATCAAGATTTTTTCTGGCAAACATGAGACGAGCCTTTGTGGTTTTATTGCTCGGCAGTGGTTTTTTCTCCTTGGAGCTCTTTCATGGATGCCATTTTTGCCCAGTTTTTTCTTATTGACCTTAACAGAGGCAAGTGAGGCAGTTCTTTAAATGTTGTTCTGGGTTCTTTTGTGACCTCCTGGATGAGTCATCGACGCTCTCTTATTTTTTTTTTTTTAAATTGACGCTCTCTTAGACTAATTGTGGTCAGCTGGCCCCTCCTGACACAGTATACCACTGATCCAAATATCCAAATTATCTGTCTTTGTGGATAATTGCTTTGACCGTGATTCCACTGGAGTCCCACATTCACTCCATAAGAGTTATAGATGTCAGTGACTTGGTTTCTCATCTGTTCTTGAGTTTCTTTAGATTATGGCAATGATTAGGCCATAATGCTCAGGTTACCACTGTCTATTATTAAAATTTCTCTGATGATGTGAAACATTTAAGTGTTACAAATATGCAAAAAACTAAGAAATTTAGGAAGAAGGTAAAGACTTTCCACAGCACTGTAGTAGCAGACCAAAGAGTGAAAAATAAATCACGAATCACGAAATTTTATTTTTTATTTTTTTTATTTTCATACTTTATAATGGCTTAGCCCCATGTTTGGCTTTCTGCTTTCAGCTCATCCGTATTTTTTTAGCACTGTTTTTAGCTTCACATATAGTTAAGTATGTGTCATCATGACAATTGATCCAGAACACTGTAATAGCCATGTGTCATCACAGGACACAGCTACAAAGAGACCCACTGATTGTAATTGCTACATCCGTTTGGCCTTAGCTTGACAGCTAAAATATAGTTTACTGTGTGGAAAACAGGGTTTCTCTTTCAGAGAGAGACGCATCTTATCAGAAATTTCTGAGTGAATAAAAAAAAAAGCGTCAGTGTGTTGATGGTCCTAATTCACCTGCTGGTCCACCACACCTGTATAGCAGCTGTACGTGTCTCTTTTTTTCTATTAGACCTAAAATTGTAAAGAAATACAAGGAGGAGAAAAGAAGAATGATAAAAAATGTGAGAGAATGGAGAAAAAAGTGAAGACAGAATTATTTAAATGAACTGAATACAAAGCACTAAACGGAGCCGGATGTCATGTGCAGAAGATGTGTACAATACAGGTGGTATATTGGCCCAAATATATCCAGTTCACAGCTGCAGATGCATATTATGGTATAGTTTGTGCAGTGATCACTCAGTATTTTGGATCTTTACTGTTTTCTTACATTATCCAGGGGAACACAGGAGTGCTGCTTGGGATGCTTCTCGTCTCCATGGTTGTGTTGGTTGCTTTAGTGACAGTTATGTCGGGAATCGGAGTGTCTGAACACTGTGGTGTTGGGAGTGGAGGAATCTACTCCATGATCTCCACCATCCTAGGGGGTAGGGTTGGGGGCACTGTTGGCCTCCTTTATGTGTTTGGGCAGGTGAGTAACAGAGGTTTTTAATTTGAATGCCGCTAAGATTGTTTGTTTGGAGTATTTTATCCCTCAAGAAAATTATAAAATGCACAAACTGAGTTTTCCTCCTTCCATCTTGTGTTGCTTTGCTATTAATGCTCTCTACCACTCTGCAGTGCGTCGCTGGGGCGATGTACATCACAGGGTTCTCCGAGTCGGTGGCGGAACTGCTGGGTCTTCAGACTCAGTGGGCGGTGCGCTGCATGTCAGCAGCAGTGCTGCTAGCCCTGCTTGGAATCAACTTGGCTGGTGTCAAGTGGATTGTCAGACTTCAGCTGCTCCTCCTGGCTGTTCTGGCCATCTCTACCCTGGACTTTGTCATTGGCACATTCACGCACCTTGACCCAGGTAAGGCTGTTGACAGAGACACAGATAGAGAGGTCAAAGGTACTGTGGAAAGAGTTGGAGATGGGGGTTTTTTTCTCTACGATGTTACTTTTTAAAATCTGAAATAATTAGGACCCTTTTGAGTGTTTTCTCAGGATTATGACTGTTAGAGATTCTGAAATAGCATTTAGATAAATTACAACTTCAACAGAACAACATTCACTATGAATACGATGAAGATGAGAAACAAAAAATCAACGCTGCAGTTACTGTATCAAAGACGAGAGAGAAAGTCACAGCTTTAGTTAGATTTTTTTCATGCACTAGGAAGATTTGTGTTAAAATTAGGAGGCTAGGATGGCTGCAGGTCAGAAGGAGTTGGAGTGGAGTTGGAAAAAAACTCATGCGGAAATTAAAATTTAATTTATTTTTTTTTAAAGAAATTTGTTAAATAGTTCAATAAATTCTGAATTTTCTGGCAATTATTTCATGACTCAGGCTTTAAATATTTAAAAAGCATTAGTACACAAAACATCTAGAGCTGAAGCTAACTTTGACTCTTTTAGTGTTTGAGTATCAGATCTCTAGTTGAATATAAAGAGAAGCCTGGCTCACGTTGCAGGGAACACTGGTGTTTTGTATAATGGTTTCCAGTGATAAATACCTAGGCTTCATTATGCCGTTTTTTTATTGTTGTTGTTGTTGTTATATCTTATTTTCCATAACTCACTATTAAATGAATGGGGGGGGCTTCCAAAGAGGCAGTGTGATGGAAGGAGTGTGGGAACCTGTTGTGACCTGGTTTAGTCAATAGGTGTAGCTGTGGTATCACTTATTTTACTCAGAATACTACTGAAACTTCTCTGTCGATTAACCTGTTTATTTCTTTCACACGTTAGTGCTTAGTTAATTTGTAAAGTGTTTTTTCCCTGCTGTTGTATTTTGAGATTTTAAGTTTGAAATTTATTTTATTTTATGTTATTTTATTATTGTTGTGAGTATTTTTTTTGGTGCGGTGGGTGGGGGGATTGGGGGGGGGGGGGTTTTTTTTTTTTTTTGGGGGAGT
>VUQG01014503.1:0-12192 GCA_015106755.1 Etia nguti | reverse complement strand
ATGTTGCAGTCAGTCTATAGCCTCCATCTGCTTCTAGACCCCTACCATCATGCAGCAAGGCTGCAGCTGCATCTGCATCCTCTCTCTCTCTCTCTCTCTCTCTCTCCCTCTCTCTCTCTCTCCCTCTCCCTCTCCCTCTCTCTCTCTCCATGTGTCTCTCCCTTTCTCGCTCTTTCCTCCCGCTCTCTGTCTCCCTCTCTTGCTCACTTTCATTCTTTCTCCCAAACTTGGAAGTTGCTGAGCTTCTGAAAAGGGTGGTAACTTCCTTTTGGATAAACATGTCATTAATCTGAGAGAACACATTCTTTCCCATCACAAGATAACCAAGGGGGAAATGTCCGGTTTTGTAACATAGGCGGGTCCTTCAGACTGTGTAGTTTAAATAGCCCCCTTCACACATTCAGCAAACTGACCTGACCTAGAGCCATCCTGTCATGTCTTTAGATGGTAAATTTGAAAGGTGTCACCGGGTGTTGTTGCCATTTATTTTGACTGAAATAGACTTTGCAGCATTTATTTACTTGGTGTTATATTTCTGACTATGATGCAGATGTTGTTGAGTTATGGAGGGCTCTACTGACTATGCAGATGTAATGCTGCACTGTTCAAACACCTGGTATATAGTACTGTATGTTTTTCCTTTCTATGTGCTGTGATTTCTTATACAGTCGATCTAATTTTCTGCACAAAGCGTAGCTTAAAAAGTCAGGAAAAGGCCAAATATGGTGACTGCTTATTAATCTAAGAACAAGTTATTGATCAATTAGTGAGAGTGATGTGTTTTAAAATCATAAAGTCACTGCAGGCCCGATGTAGCCACTAAAAACTTTTTAAGACTAGACTAGACTGCAACATTTGTTGGATTCTATTAATAGAAAGTGAGAGATAGAAACTTATTATTATTATAATTATTCCTTAAACACAAAATGTATTAATAAGCCCATGTTAAAGAAGCAAATTATTTTCTTCTTCTTTATTTTTTAAACCAGTTTATTCCCTTATGCACTAGAGAAATAACCATCATTATCCCAGGTGGAACTGCTATGTGTCCCTTCATGAACTGATTTCAAACAGATGAATATTACATAAGATATGAAGTTAAGTATTCTTGTTATGAGTCATTTACAGTCTGGGATTGTGTGTTTGTTGCCTAAAATATTGATACAGAGAGCTGACTTTTCATGTCTAAAGAAAGACCTGAAACTAATTTTCATACCTCTAGCTAATGGACTTTACATAGTTTCTTCCTCCTTCATCATCATTTAATGTTCATAACTGTTTACTCAGTGAAGAAATGCTGGTAATTCTCACGTGCCTTTCTGTATTGATGTGCTTTATGTGAGTTTGTCTCCACTTTCAGAGCATGGTTTCATTGGTTATTCAGCTGGGCTGCTCAGCAGCAACACTATGCCAGATTACACCACTGGAGAAAACTTCTTTACAGTGTTTGGGGTTTTCTTCCCCGCTGCCACAGGTGAGTAGATCCTCACCAACTTCTTTTAGATTTCTGTATTTCACAAAAAAAAAAAAATCCCAGAACAGGAAAAGTATGCAAACATTCAAATCCTGCTTATCATTCTTTTCTTCATATGCAATGTAAAAATAAAGTTTGCATTGACAAGCACCTTGTGTACATTGTTGTGGTTTGCACATCTTTGTATGTGTTGTAGGGGTTATGGCAGGCTTCAACATGAGCTCAGACCTTCAGCGACCTGAGCACAACATCCCCGTGGGAACACTAGCCGCTGTCTTCACCTCGTACGACAACACCCCAAATCCACTAAAACATACACATATCTATATAGTGCTGTCAAATAGTATTTACCCTCTACACGAGTTCTTGTTTTTTGCGTATTTTGCAAATTCACATTTAAATGTTTCAGATCATCAAACAAATTTTAACATGGCAAAAATAACCTGAGTAAATATAAATGCAGTTCAATCCTACCTGCCCTGTGTGAAAAGGTAATTTCCCCCTAAACCTAATAGTTGATTGTGCCATCCTTAGTAGCAATCACTGCGATCAAGCATTTGTGATAACTGGCAATGAGTCTTTGATATCACTGTGGAGGAATTGTGTCCCACTCTTTTTCGCAGATTCAACATGATTCATTGTCGTAGAGAGTTTTTGGGTACAGATGGATTGTATAAGGTCATGTCAAAGCATTTCAATTGGATATAAGTCAGAACTTTGAGTAGACGTCGCCACAACTTTCATTTCTGTCTTATGAGACATTCAGAGGTGGACTTGCTGGTGTGTTTTGGATCATTGACCTGCTGCCTAACACAAGTGCGTGTGCGCTTTAGTGCACGAACTGACGAACTGATGGCCGGACATTCTCCTTCAGGATTTTCTGGTAGAGAGCACAATTCATGGAAGGATCAACTCTGGAAGTCGTCCGGATCCTGAAAACAACAAAGCAGCCCCAGACCATCACACTACCACCACCGTGTTTGGCTGTTGGCCATGGGAAAGGGGACTAAAACCTTCCAAAATATTAAGCTTTTGTTTCATCAGTCCACAGAAAAGTTTCTCCAAAGTCTTGGGGATCATGATTTTTGTCAAATGTGAGACAAGCCTTTGTGTTCTATTTGGTCAGCAGTGGTTTTCTTATTGTTGAAACACTGACCATAACTGAGGCAAGTGAGGCCTGAAGTTTTTTAGATGTTGTTCTGGGTTCTTTTGTGACCACCTGGATGACTCGTTGATGTGATCTCAGAGTAATTGTAGTAGGTTTGTCTCTCCTGGGAAGGTTCATCACTGTTCTCAGTTTTCTACAGTTGTGGATAATGGCTCTCTCCGTGGTTCACTGGAGAACCAATGCCTTAGAAATGGCTTTGTTACTCTTTCTGGATGAACAAATGTCGCTGACTTTGTTTCTCATCTGTTCTTGAGTTTCTTTAGATCGTAGCATGACGTGTTGCTTTTTTAGATCTTTTAATCTACTTCATTTTGCCTAATGAAATTGATCTCAGCTTTCCAAAAAATGTGGTTAATCACAGGTAATTCATGATTTAACAGGGGGGCAATTATTTTTTGCAAACACAGCCATGTAGGTTTGGCTCGCTTTTCCCTCTTAATAAATGAAATCATCATTTAAAAACTGCATTTTGCATTTACTTGGATTATCGCAATAGTAAAATTTACACACCAAAGTATGCAAGACTTAAACTAGATGAACTATGACTACAGAGATTGTACATTAAGATATAGAAAGCACAGGAAAAAATTGTGTTAGTGTTGGTGGATTGATTTTTCAGAAAGGTTTATTCCTGTATGTTTAGATTTTACTCTTTTGGTTTTCTCGGTACACTGAGTGGGGTTTTTTTTTCATTCACTGGAAAACAAAAGTAACCCACTCTAAAAGCACATCGCTATCAGACATTCACTTGCTGTGACTCAATTCTCCTATTAACAAGCAGAAAGAAACAGTTGTTAGTAATTCTGTGCTGTACTTTTGGTGACCCACAGGTGGTTCCTGTATCTGGTCTTTGTCTTTCTCCTGGGGGCCATCTGCACCAGAGAAGCTCTACGCTATGACTTCTTGATAGCTGAAAAGGTAAACTCCTCTCTGTGTTTCCATTCGGCTTTGTGAGGGGGGGCCTTCCAATGAAAGGGGCGAGGTAAGGGGACTTCCCATGGTGGCTCACTATGTTAGTGGTGTGGTTAGTTTGGGTTCTGACTATATAATACTGTATAGCAACGTAGGGGTTATATTCAATAATTTTTTTTAAAAGTTGGGGGAGGATTACCACTGTGTTTCAGAACTGGGAGGACCACTTGCTATAGTACTGAAAGATTTATATTCTTATTCTTGCTTAATGTAGAAAATGTGCAGCTTAATATTTCAGGTTTTTCAGTATAGGAACATGTTGGGCATGCAGACCCCCCTGTTTAGCACTTCTTTTTCTACAGAGCCCTGCCGCCGTCATATGTGCAGTTGGTGGTTTGGAATTGTCTAACTAAAATAAAAGCAAAGTCTTCTCTTGCCTTCCCTGTCTCAATAACATGTGTTTCGCCAAAGCCTCCACTATACAACTAATGGGCCTTTGATGCCTTGTGCACTGTGCACTTCTAACAAATCTGTCATATACAGTGTTTTGTTTTAGGGACAGGGAATGAGGAATCAATGTATGAGATGTCTCCAGAAAGTGTTGCCCAGCTCCAAACAAATAAACTGACCATTTGTCTCTTGGCATATGTGTGCATTCAGCATAGCATTACTGCAAAATAGTAAAAAATCTCAAATTCATTCTAAAATGATCGCACATGAGTGAGACGTGTTAATAAAATACGACCATTAGATGTTGCCTTAACCAACCGTTGAAGTCCTTGACTTGCCCATCAGTGGTGATTTCTCATTGTTTTTATAAGGGGCTGGCTGTAGCGGAACTGGATTGGGTGTAGCTGTTGTGAGCTCTCATCCCCACCCCATCCTTTTTCACCCTCTGTTTGTTTTCCTTCTTCCTCCAGGTCTCCTTGGTGGGTTTCCTCTTTCTGCTGGGCCTCTACATCTCCTCCCTGGCTTCCTGCATGGGCGGCCTGTATGGAGCACCCAGGATCCTTCAGTGCATCGCCCAGGAGAGGGTCATTCCCTGTCTGGCCTTTCTGGGAAGAGGGGTGGGTGGATAGAGCCATGAAGGGAGAAATGTGTGAACTGAAAACTGATGTCAATTGATATTACTGAGGTGTATTCCTCAACTACCAAATTCACTTACATGCAGAATAACGTCCAATACTATGACAACTAGAACTGATGTTTGCCTTACTTGGAATGAAACAAGAATCACCAAAAAGACTCATTATTATGGATGATTTATGAGTCTAAGGATGGATTTTCAGTGTCTGTGTGCATGTCGTGAGGAAGGATAAACTCAAGAGTAGCTTGACGTCAGCATAACTAATCAAAGATTCATTTCCGGGTGCTAGTTGATTAAAACAGATATCTGCAGACTGAATTAAAATGAGATAGGGCATCATCATTCTGTATATCTTCACACTGCATGTAGATACAAAATGACTGTGAATAAGTTTGACTCAGTGAAATCCCCCTATAACTGAACTATAACATATTGCATTTTGACTGTAGTACTCTGCAATTGCATGCTTACTGTATTATTCAGTGGATCAAATACAAGTTGTATAGAGTTTGGGATTGAAGTTGGTTTCTCTGAATGCCCAAAATAACACACAAATACATTGTAAATTAATAAGTGTGCTTAGTCTGGCTCTAAAGGGGGCTGTGGTGTATGGATTCAGAAGGACACGGTCACAAGTCTGACTAATTATAGACCAGAAGTGAGTGGACTGACTTTATTGCAGCAAAGAGTTACGACACATTGCTGCAAAACACATGCACACATAGTCACGTTAACAACCTGACCTCTTCCACCACCAGTTTTCCTCAGACTTCCCTGGATGGCAGCAGTATCTGACCTCTCTCAGCAGGCTGGAATGAGGCCCTAGACATCTTGGCCCAAATCAAAGCCCCAGAACAAACGCAGGAAGGGAGACGGGCAGGGCCCTGCTCCGCTGTATGCTCTGGAGGCCCTCCAGCACACAGCAGTGCTCCTTAAACAGTGAGATACAACCTGGGAAATAAAAGCAAACTAGTTAACAAACCACATGTTAAAGCCATTTTTCCATTTTGAGAAAAGCGATTATTGTTGGGGGCATTGTTTTATTAAGATGACTATATTCAGTTCATTTAACTGTGAATGCTGAACAGTATTTAAGTTGTAAACACAAACATATTCTTTATTTATGCCGTACGTGTTGAATTTAATTAAATGTAATGTGGGCATACTCATTGAAAAATAGCACCAGAACCTTTCTAAAAGTCGGAATAGCTTTCTCATGGGCGTCACAACTATCTCATGTCAGACTGGCCAGAAGAGGTCCAGATGAAGTCATAGGAAGATTTTGTGTAATGGATTTTTTTTTTTATTATTTACTCAATACGACCCACATTTTTCAAGCTATAAAGCTTACATTTGTCAGCAACATGAATAAGTAATCATCTGATTGTTACTTGTTGGTAAATCAAACACTGAACAGGAACTTTTGAAAACTCAGTGGACAACAGCAGGAAAAGATCAGTCATCAGGGATTTATTTAACTCAGATTCAGCTTTATGTTCCTTTTTCATTGTGTCTCTGTTCCTCTGGATTGGTGTTTCCCCCCTTTGCTTACAGCTAACATCCATTTTACTTGGGAAAGGGTTAGCTGTGGCAAATGTACAAAATCCCAGGAAGAATAAGACATTCTTCTTTGTCACACAAAATGTGTTGAGTTAGAGGCACACAATATGTGTATTTGGTACATAATAACAGGAATCGCTAATACAGTATCGTGTGAACTTTTCTCCCTGACAGAAAGGCCCAAACAAGACCCCGGTGGCGGCTATCTTTCTGACGAGCCTGGTAACGATGGCCTTCATTTTCATCGGCCAAGTTAACGTACTGGCGCCCATCGTCACCATCAACTTCATGCTCACCTACAGCTTTGTCGACTACTCCTACTTCTGCATGGCCATGACCTCCCACCTTCAGAATAAAGATAAGAGGGACACCCCCATATTGGGCAAAAGAAACCAGCGCAGGTCCACCAGGCACAGCGGCACGTCACTGATTCAAGCCAATCTTCCAAACTATGGAAGTGATGGCGGGAGTCCACAGAGTAAAGGCACTCTGTTGGAGTTCACTAGGGACATGGACCAGATATTTCCACCTGTGTCAAATGTGGACTCTGGAGCTGAGAAGACCTCCTGCATGCAAGAGATGAACAACACATCCAAGAACAGAAAGGCTACTGCAAAGCAGAAGCTAATGGACAGCTTTGGTTTGGACTCGAACACCAATGTTTCCTCAGAAGAGAAAGAAGAGGGGACAAGTTCCGCTCCACTAGAAGAGGAAGACCAAGCGCCAGATGGAGGCGGAGAGCTCAGGGCTGGAGAGGAACCTGAAATCAAAGGCTATGCAAATGTTGGTCTCGTTGAGCAGGATTTGCCTGCTGAGACTCACAATTACAGCGCAGGTGATCAGATTTACCTGTCAAACATTAGAGTAGATCAAGGTATATACTGTATCATAGAAGCTAGTTGTACCTGTCTGACCTTTTCTTAAATCTTTCAGGCACTGGAGGTAAAGCAGAACACCAAAGCTTTGAAATCCAACCCATGCACAATTCCTTCTATGCAAAGTTTTGTAACCGCTGGATCGCTCTCATTGGGGTATGTCAGACATTATTTCTTTTAAATTATTTTAATTTTGTTGTCATGACTTTCTTGATATTTTTGGAATAATGTGAACATATCCTTTGTTGTCTTTCAGGCATTGAGCTCCATATTGATTATGTTTGTTATTCAGTGGGTTTACGCCTTAACAAACATAATATTTGCCTTGCTTCTCTTCTTCTACATCGGGAAAACAAGTCCTGGACTACCAAGAGGTGATTTCCATATGTATATTTTCTTTTTAGAAGAACTAAGTGGATTCATGATAAATTCATCTCCACTTAATCTTTGTACCTGATCTTAAAACTTCAGAGATTAAAGTGCTTTTTTGAGCGCTTCATAGACTAAAATTATAAATTAATGTATATTCAAATGTATTATTAAAAAACAAACATAAATACAAACACGATAAGTCGTATGAGAAAAACAAAGCACAAAAAGAACAAAAGACACCCTGAAGGTCAAAGTGGAAAAAAAGGATTTAATCCTGATATCTAATGGCAGTCGGGGTGACAATGCCTAGCATTTAGACGTCTGTGTGTTCCTCTAGAGACATACTTCCCTAGACTATTACTGACCCACCATCAAACCACTCAGGATAAATGATGCTACAGGCAACATAATGTTCTCCACACATTCTCCAGAGTCTTTCACGTCTGTCACATGTGCTCTCACTATGAAAAACACAGGGTTCGACTGGTGGATCTGCCAATTCTGGTATTCTATCGCAAATGCTAATTGGTCTCCAGAGTGCCAGACACTGAGCACAGGGTACACTAGAGGATGTCGGCCCCTTATGCCACCCTCCTAAAGTCTCTTTCTGATTGTCTGGTCAGAGAAGTTCACACTAATAGCCTGCTGGAGGTCATTTTGTAGGACTCTGGCAGTGCTCATCTCGGTCCTCCTTGCACAAAGAAACACATACCAGTCCTACTGATTGGTTAAGGATCTTCTACAGCCCTGTCCAGCTCTCCTAGAGTAAGTTCTTCTGAAATCTCCTTCGTGCTCTTGAGACTGTGCTGGAAGAAACACTGAGCCTTCTGGCGATGTCATGTACTGGTGTGCCATCCTGGAGGAGTTGGACTGTGCAATCTCTGTAAGGTTCAGGTATCACCTCATGCTGTCAGTGGTGACAAATTCAAAATGTGTGGAAAAAAAAAACCTCTAGTGCTCCTCCTATTAATTTCATTAACACCAAAAGCAGCTGAAACTGATTAACAACTCCCTCTGCTACTTAACTGACCTGATCAATATCCCAGAAGTTTAGCAGACTTGATGCTATACTCTGATTAAAAGTGTTCCTTTAATTTTTTTTTGAGCAGTGTACATACTGGAAGAATAGTAAGAATAAGCTGATCTAAAGAGAACCAAATAACATTTCTTGTATCTTGAGCTGTTTAATAATGTCTTTGAAATATCTTTTAAAAATATTTTAACGGTGTAGTGCTATTTAAAGACTTAAGTCACTCTTTAAAGGAAGTGAAGCACTGAAATAATTTCCATTTATCTAAATTAAAAGCAATCTATAAGTAATGTGTTACACAATTTAACTTGCTGATCCTGTATTTATTTAATTTTTTTTTTTTTTTGATTGTGTATCATTCGATCATTTACTTTTATTTCATTAAGTGCAACCAAATCCTTCCTAAACTGCAATCTCACATTTACAGATTTAGATTTGGTTACCATACCATATGTCGTTACGTGACCCAGTAGCATAGTCGGCTGGGAGGTTCACTTGCAGCCTCTTTGCCTGGCAGCTGTTGTGGCTTAGGATTTCTTGAATAGCTGGATGTGACACCCTGCATCTGTGCAATAAACTCACCATATCAGTACGTGCCTTAGCCGTCTGACTCACGACATTTTTGAACACGAGCGTCAAACAAGTGTCAGGTCAAGTTAAGTGTCAGACATTTGTTCCACAAGTGGAGATGTTGCCAATGCAACAGTGCAGTTCCTACCTCCTGTGTAGTCGTAGAGCTTCAGATACTCAAGGCAGAAAAAGGTGTGAAATTTTAGTAACATTGAATGCAAAATTATTACAGCAGAAAATTATGTATTTCTTCCTGGCAGAAACATAATGGTCTGGATTTTGATTTATTTGCAGGAATTGCAGCTCAGTTCAGCTTTTTCACGTGGTTCAAATCGACACTGAGTAGCATTTGCAGGTATTTATGGTTTTATTTTTCCACTGAAAAATCTTACATCAGTGATGTCTATTAAATAATGAAGAAGTCAATTTGAGTTTTATGTGTAAGTTTAATTTGCATTTCTACTGCTAAGAGTTATTTCTATGGCTGAATCATAATCCAACAGTGGTTTGATCATGTAATCACAATGGAAACCTCATAAGTTTTAAACTGCAAATGGTGTTGATTTCAGTTTTTGATTATTTTCTACATTGTTACACCTGAAATTAACTTCTCTGTGTATTCTTGTCTTTCAGGAGAAAAGGATCACCCAGGGATGAGATTGTAGTGACGCCCTCTTTGTCTGGGACTCTGGGGCTGAAAACCAAGCAGCTGACGGAGGAAAATGCTGACTTCGCCTCTCGTCACCGCTATCATCAATCGTCGTTCATCAGGGCCGACAATATGGTCCAACCACCATTTCACTGACTGAATTAAACACTGCCTCAGTTATGCGTCGCAGCTGACAGCCTGAATACCACATTTTGTGCCTCAAACGGTGTCTCATGTTGCACTACTGGCAGAATACTGCTCACATGTTAAGAATCTCAGTGGCTTGAATTGTTTTCCTGTGGTGGTTCAAGTTTTCATGCAAACATTCAAATGCAGAGATTTAGTATTTTCTCATAATATAAACTTCAACTTTAACTCTTTAATTTTTAACAGTTTTTTTTTCTTTTTTTTGCGGTTCCATTGCTCTAAATTGACCTTATAAGATACAAAACTTTTAAAACATAGTGTATAGTTTATAGTTGACAAATACTTTAGCTTATATATGGGATTTTTTTGTTACAGCTGTTGAAATAATAATAATAATGAAAAACTAACCTCTGCCCCACTAACCTGTCCAGTTGGTGGTCCAGAGGTTGGCGAGGATGATTGATAATCCACAATCAATTTATTCAGTCTGTTGGTGTCACGAGCTCTGATGCTGCTAACCCAGCAGAGCACACCAAAGTACTTTACACTCACCCCAGCTCATTGATAGAAAATCTCCATCGTTTTGCTGCACATATTGATGGATGTATAGAACAAGGCGCTGTGTGGGCTGTAAAACTGCAAAAGTCCTATAAGTGGCGGTCTATTTCCAATCACTAATCAATTATAAGCAAAAACTTTGTTTTAATGTATCCTATCTGGACTAAAGTACTGGACCACTTAGACGTTATACCTACAGGATCTTGCTCGGCCTTAGTAACCCATGCCACGAAGCTCTCGGTGCACAGTTTTTGTGCTGATGTTAATGCTGGAGGAGGTTTGGAGCTCTGCAGTCACTGAGTCTGTAAGGCGTCGGCGACTTTCATGCACTTCACACCTCAGAACACATGGTCTACCACTTTGTACCTGCATTGTTGTGGCTCCTAAATGTTTCTGCTTTGCAATAATACCATTTAGATATTTACAAAGTACTTGTTGTGATAGTGATATCTATTACGCTACCATGCTCAAATTGAGCGAGCTCTTTAGAATCAGTTTTTTTGAAAAAATGTTTTTAAAGGTAGACTGCATGGATAGGTGCTTGGTGTTATACACTTGTGACAATGGGACTAAAAATACTTGAATTTAAAGTCTGTATAGTGTGTTCATAGCATATCTGAAAGTATCAAATAAGGAGGTTTTTATTCCATGTGTGTAAAGCACTTTAAAAGGCTCTCCTGGTTAAAAAAAAAGAAACAAAAATCTTTGAAGACACTATTTGGTGTGAATTAAATGCATGCCAAATGTTTTTTGGGGTTTTTTTCAGTTACAAGTACGATCTGCAAGTATCACAAAGTTCAAGAGTCAGTGTTCGAGCAAAGCTGTGAAAACCACTTCCTCTTATCCTGTTTCTGTAAAAGCAACAGCCAGCCAGCAGGCACAACAGTCTGTAAACCTACTGATTACTTATTTTCTTATCACTGGGCTGAGCTGTAGAAGGGTTGGTGTGCTTTGTGTCTCTGCAGTGACTAAGAAGAAACACTGTGTGGTTGGAAAAGTTAGTATGTGACTTTCAGTTGAGGCACAATGGCTTGAAACGTGAGCAGTGGGAATTAGATACACGGTGGAGACAGGACTGAACTCTACTCACTTTTGGACCTACGGGATGTTTGGGCTTTGTGTCATGCAGGAATGAGATTAGAGCAAAATGTCTGCAGAAGATGAAGAAAAAAAAGTAAATAATATGGTTTGTAATTTAATGCACTTTTACCAAACTTTCATTTGTTTGCTTGCTTTGTTTGCACGAACCACCAAAGTCACTGAAGCAAAAGTTCCAACAATGTGTGTTGCACAGCACTGTTTTGAGAGGCTAATTATGTTTACAATCAGTTAAGTGTCAAGAAACATTTATGCATGTTTCTCTCTTTTTTGTTGTTGTTAGAATAGAATAGAATAGCTTTTTTATTGTCACTGTTACAAGAACAATGAAAGGCAGTTTGGCATCTCTCCATGTGTGTGAAGTACACAATAGCGTAAGTATTTACACAATAACAGACAAATTTACATTTACACAAGAAAGATATGTACAAGTTATACATACACCTGCAAACATACACGCACATACATCCATATATGTATATATACATATATGCATCCGTACATACATACACACACATATTTCCACATACACGCTTACATCTATATACATACACATACATGCCATCTAACTAGCAGGTGCAGTGTGATCAGTGATATTGCACATTGAGTGTGTGTGGGGGATGATATTGCACATTGAGTGGGGGGGTGCTGTTGGAACTATACTAAATAAGGTTATAATAAATACCGTTTAA
>VUQG01014498.1:0-17898 GCA_015106755.1 Etia nguti | reverse complement strand
ATTTATGTAAATTTGACAAGCTGAACGCATTCTGTACTGTAAAGGAGACACGGCACGAGATTGATTGACAATGGTCTACAGCCAGTCAGGACGCAGAACACAATGCGCTGTAAAAAAAGAAAAAAAAGAAAAAAGAAAAAAGCATGCAAAGTTGCATAAAAAAAATCCGCTGACCATAATCACAATTCCCTGGCAAAGATATGGCGATAGGTGAAAGGTTTTTACGTTTTACATTCAGGCTTTCACATATTTTTGCTTGTTTGTATGTTTACAGTGTCACAATCTCTCATTCTTCTCTCTGTTTAACATTTCCTCTCGTCCTTTCTTTCACACAGATTCTCTAGTTTCCTTTCTCTTCCTTGGCAGTGTGTATCCTGCCAGATGAACATGAGGCGGGAAAAGGAATGCAGCTCCGCTCTGTTTACCTCTTCCTCGTTCTCTCGCTCTCTCGCTCTCTCACTCATTGTAGATTCACACACTCTCACTACAACATCTCCTCCTTCTCTCTCTCTCACTCTCCCTGTCTCTCTCTCTCTCTCTCACTCTCCCTGTCTCTCTCTCTCTCCTTTTCTCTGTGAGTATGCTCAGTCATTCAGCTCTGTGCACTGCTGTTGTTTCGTGAGGCTGGAGAGCCGGTGGGAAGCCTGTGATTGGGGAAATAAGCACTTGTGTCTGCGCCAGCTGCCTCCGAGACAAACTAGATACAGAGAAGGGACGCTGGTGCTGTGGATTTTAAGCCGCTCATATCAAGAAGAAATGGATTTGTGGCACGTGTGAACTTTGGAGAGGCATGTGTAAACGACATGAACTGCTCCCATTTGGCATCAGCGTCTGCTGGAGGAAGAGATGTCTCTGAAATCTGCTGCTTACCATAACTGTCTCATGTAGATCTGCGCCCGAGAGGTCGAAAACTCTGGCGGTACGTTACTAATCATTGAGATGTAAGGTGGTGACACATGGTTTATCGCATGATTTAAAAGGAAACAGATAGAACTCATAAAGGTTAACCTCAAAGACATCTGTTATACCTGATTACACCTGAGACGAAGGGGAAAATGACTGACTAGAGGCAGGATTAAAGGAGTAACCTGTGATGTCAGACTCCACCTGGGGCAGTCGTTGTACATTCTGCTGAGTAGTTACAGCTTTGTCAAAGGAGGTTGGGGGCAGCAGGCGCAGACTTCATTTCCAGGTGTGTAAACCACGCAGACCTGACTCACCTGACATCATCACATCCCTGTCTGGGGTCCCTTCTTTTACTCATTTTCCTCACCTCATCTTCTCAGTATTCTCAGCTATCAGACCTGCCACCACCTCTCCTTTTCTCCCCATGGAGCCACTAAAATGACAAGAGAAGTGACACTAATTAATGTGACTCCCAGCAGCCTAGGTCTGATTCCACAGCACTAAAGTAGAAGGCAGAAAGAAAAAGCCCTGTGAACACTTGTGAACTGTCACCACGTGGAACAAGAGAAGCACCATGTGGAATCAGTCGGGATACTGCAATCACATACCTCACCCTGGATATCCTTTTTACCATGCACCATGCAGGTATGGTATCACTACCTTAATGTGTATCTTGGCTTGGCTTTTTCTTTTCTTTGCTCTAAAATGGCATGTGTTATTGATTTGAACTCACATCTTCTTAAGTTTTCATTATTTCTCATGTTAGGTGACCCCCAGGGATCAGTGCTAGGCCCACGGTTTTAATACAGGGACTGGCTTTGACCCAGTATGTTTAATGGTTTTGTGGTTTAATCCATCCTTGTGCAATGTTGATTAAGTCGAGCTGTGAGTGGGTTTATGAGTTTGTAAAGCAGTTTGTAGCCACACTGGTTTGTCTGGAATGTTGTTTTAAAAGAACAAAGAAACTGGTTCTGCCTGTGTGGAATAATAGGGGTAAGTTAGGCTTGTTGGTCAGTGTGACAGACGCTGAAAATAGCAGTGCTATTTTCAAGCACTGAGCTATTCAAGGTTCCCAAGATCACTCTTAAAGTAAGGTTAATGTTAGAAGCACTGGTGTATTTAAACAATCAGTTTTGTGTGCCTCAAATTCACACAATGGTTATGTAAGATTGTGCTGTGTCCCTTTCTGCGCTTCCTGGAGCAGGAATGACATCATTACATTTATCACCAGGTTTCAGACGTGACCGACTCTCAAATGAACACCATCAGTCCCAATTCCCTGAGGGCAGAACAGATCCCCCTACACCTCTTTTTCTGTCAGATACTGTAATAGTGTCTAACATCTGAAGGCTGCTGGAGCTCAACTACCAGAATACTGATTCTCCATGACTAGTTATCTATAAAAAATCTCTGTGATTGAACAGGATGAGAACATATTTTAAATATTAAATGAAATGATTAACGTTGAATGTATAAAATGTTCTTAGTTCTGGGTTAGTGTGTATCTGAGCAAATGTGCATGCTCTATAAAAAGTTTGTGCTTGTGTAATTCTTACATCTTTATCTTTATCTATATTGTACACATAGTGGATGTGAAATTGCCAGTGTTGGTTCACAAGCAGCAGCCGAGGTCTACATTGGGGGACAGAGGGATTTAGCTGATGAGTGACTCATACCTCAGGCCACTGGGCAGGTCAATGACCTGTCAGATCATCCAGCTCATGGCAACGAGAGAGAGAAAGGGAGAGAGTACACAGGAATTCAGGAAATAGCCATCAGCTCCAAAAACAAACTAACCAACAAACTCCCACTCTGGTCTCTTATGGTAAAGTACTCTGAGTCACTCTCTGAGTGTTGCACCTGTAGCCTAATCACCTCATGTATTCAAGTTAAATTTGACATTTTTCTGCATAAATGCATTCCAGCATGCTTATAATGCCATACAAACAAACTGGATAGCTGCAGGAAATAAACTATTTACACAGTTTTATTTATCCCTCTTTTTCACTGATTACAAATCGGTGTCCGCCATCTTGGGTCATGTTTTCTATCTTCTCATTTACATTTAAGTTCTTCCTTTAGATTTCCAGTCCTCTGAGGGTTCATTTTGTATAGCTGAAAATGCCTGAAAATTGACCACTGAGTAAAATGACAAAATTCCTCCAAAAGGAGATAAAAGGAGAAAATGCTTTTAAATTTAAAGTTAAGTTGTAAAGGGGGATTTTTTTTACAGGTTAGGAGGAAGAGCACTGAATATAGACTTGTTCTCCACAGAGGAAAAAATGATACGGAGTGAATCATGCATTTTCACTCCAGTAAAATTATACAGCACGAACACTTATTTTTATGAGCTCCTCTACAAATTGTCAAATGTTTGCTTTAGCAATTCAGAGTGCTTAAATGACATCTGCTAAACGTAAGATAATACTAATGCATGAGTGAAATAGAAGCATTTATAGTATAATACATTTGTTTAAAAAAGATGCTTCAGTGAAAGTTTACTGTGTCCTTGCTTACACTGCTCTAGTTAATGATTCTCTCACCTGCCAACAGGCGGGCCATTGACTCTGTCAGGACTACACCCCCTTTCTGTTGCCTAATCTGGTGTGTTTACATTCAAATGACAAGGTGTTCATTTGGTGTTTGAGGAAGTCCTTAGCTACACTCTGTTGTTTGGTCCGCTAATCCAGCATAAGCTAGCAACTTCAGTCAGCCATGGAGGCTTGAGGTGAGCGTGAAAGCTTATGACGACCTGTCTGTGTTTGCCTCAGAGTATTGATGTGCATTTTTGCATTTCTATATGTGTGTGTGTTTTCTGCGGGTATATCATCAATGGGGGTAATGTTCGATGCTTAACCAGTCATCATTTAAGTAACATCATATTTTGCAGCATTTACAGAAAGGGTTATTTGGATAAAAGCAAAAAACAATAGAGAAAGTGCTGACGTGACAAAGGTCATGACACAGATTGTCGGTCTCAAGTCTGTATGTGCTGAATTACCCAGACTGACACAAGACTATATGCAGTCGTGGGCACTTAACCTGCATGGGAGGATTTTGTGTATACTCGTGCGCACGTGTCTATGTCTACAGCTCTGTAAGTCTCACAACGGCTCAGGGATATAAATGGATTTGGGCTGGTAGCCCAGCAGGGAGTGAACGGAGCAGATCGTCCGAAAGCCTTTTCCTCAGCGCTACACACTTGCACACACACACACCCACACACACACATAGACAAAGTGCTCTACCACACTTGCACTTACACGTGTATATACATACAGAGTCATTTCATAAAACAACTTCCAACAGCCCATAATTGACTTTGGTTTCATTCCAGAGTGACCCCTATAACCTCTCTCAAGTATTTAGAGAGCAAAGTCTGTGCGATTGTCTTTTAATCTCGAAACGTGGAATGAATAATGCGTATCATAAATGAATCTCAGCAAAAAGGCAATCTATTAAGGTGGTGCTAACCCCGTCATCTTTAGTTTAGCTCATAAAAACATTGGCATGAAAGGATTCCTTGCTGGTAAAGGAATAAAAGCTTTACCAGCTTTTAGTGTTAAACTTTATCTGAAGTCAAAGCGGCAATAACTGTAGGGAGAGTTTGATGGGTAAAAGAAAGAGCACTGCTACAGATATAACCACTGATAATATCACAGAGACTTGCTGGTTTCCTTACTCCTGTCTTAGGAGGAGTAGCCTGCCCTTCCAAGAAACCCAAGAGCATACAAATAAATAAACAAAAATAATATCCATCCATCATTATTTATGTTTGTGTTTCATTTCAGCACTAATGCATTCTATAGTCTCTTATGAATGTTTGAGTTTATTTCATAACCTAGGGGACCTTGGGTGAGTCACACAGATGACACTTTATAGACTAATTGAAATATTGAATGAATGTCCCTGATTATGCAGTGCTGTCAATATATGAGATAGTTTGGATTTCTGCCTCTTCACACTTACAGAAGATATAAAACTGCTCTATTCAACAGACGATTGTAGTGACACAGTGCGACAAATAAAGTTGTCCTTTCGTAACTTGGCAAGAAAGGTGGCTTAGTTGTCACTCAAACTTTTGAGCACATAAAAGAAATTTCAGATAAGATGAACCTGAAAGCAGATTATATGTGTACAAAAGTTGATTTATCATCCGGGCACACGCACACACAGACACACACACTTTTCTATGGTACAGTATAGTACCATACCATACTGACTGAGCCCCCACCCCCATCTGAGGATTCTCCAGGAGAATGTGTCATTCGTGTCTCTAGCTGTCCTCTCCTCCTGAGACCTGACACACTGCTGTGGCTGGATGTTTGACGCGAATGACACTTTGACAAAATGAATTTCCCACAAGCCTCTCTCAGGGAGGATGCCCTTATGTCACAAAGTGTCGGGCTGTCACAACAGCAGACTGGGATGGGACTGCACCAAAGAGGGAGAGAGAGCTGTCATTGCTGTGGTTTCTTTGACACTGTGGTTTGATGATGTGGTAAAGGATCATGTGTTAACTGTTGATGCCAGCCATTTCTCACAACAAAGGCAAAAACCACAGGAAAGTAATAATCCTGATTTCAAATGTAAATAGGAAAACAAAAGTGACAGTCTGTCACCACCAGAATTCACCAAGATCTTACATGCCCTGCAGACAAGACGAAGATATCACTGTTTTTTTATTCTTTTGTATCAAAAAGAACAAATAAGTTCTGTTTGTCTTTTATTTGACTCACATCACAGGAACATCAGGATTATTTGAATCCACTCTGTGTGTTGTTTACAGATGCAGGGAGACCATGCATGGCATGGGTTCCTCCTATGTACTTTGGGTTAATTGGTGATTTGAATTTGACTGTAGGTGTGAGTGTTAGCACGAATTATTGTCTGACTGTTGGCAGCCTGTCTAGAGTGTACCCCTGCCTTTTTCCCCATGACAACTAGCACAGTGTCTAACCATCCAGCCAGTAGAAAAGAAACAATATCACTTTTTTTTTTAAATTTAAATTTTTCTTCACTGAATATCACATATTGTTGGTAGGTAAAAAGCGTGCTTCTCATATTAACATATTAGCAACAGCCGTGTCGGTTTAACCCTTAATACACAGGCTTTATAGGGTGATCATGATGCAAAATCAGTCATTGTATATGCAAACAGTGCAAAACTCAGAAGTAAAAAGACATCACCATCACTTTTGTTATGATAGTAATGTCTCGGAGCTAATTGACCAAATTAACTTGGCTTACTTGCAGTATATTCTGCTTTAGTCTGGATCAAAAATTAGCATAATATTAAAACTTGCAGGGTAATTTCTCATTCTTAGATGGAAGCCTGTGTCCAAATGTCAAGCCTGCTTATAATTCCTAATTTCTTTTTGTTTCACCCTGCTTAATTCATGAGAGGCGGGAGTAAATGGGGGGGGGGGAAGACTAGCTAAGTTGGTCTCATTATGTAGCAGGGACGCAGAGAGTGCACTCAAGGTTTGATGGCTGAATCTGTTTGAGAAAGCTGAGGATGGTGGGCTTTTGTACACTGAATTCATTCAGGTGTAGTGTGTGCTGTGAAAGGATCAGCTGTGAAGAGTATAGACAGTAGAGTTACAGTGAGATGGGTTTTGTCCAGCATCCTTTAAAATTTCACCTAACATCTTGGTGGATGTGGGTTCATTAAAGTCAGATGGTAAAACACAGAGGGATGGACTCTAGCCTAAAGCACCTCTCAAAGGCCACTGACTTCAAAGGCTTCTTCTTTGTTGATTTTTCGCTGGAGAAGAACAAAGATGTTGACCACTTGATAGCGAAAAATGGGTTTAGCCCTGGCCTCAGAAGGTAGGAGACAATAGGAATTACTTGTATGATTGAGCAACCTACGACCATCAGGGGTTTGTTCTTTTGTAAAGATGCATGGAAAATTAATCACACAGTTACAAAGTGAATACTGGTAGGATAATATTTCCTATGAAAAATTAGCAAATATTTATTAGTGCCACAAAGACATATAAAAAGTAGACAGTTGTAATAACTGATGAGATACCTAATATGCCTAATATGGGCTTTGAATGTAATAAAAAGCCAGGTGCATTTTGCTTCAGACATTCTTGAATTATTTGATCCATTTAGCCGCTGCAGCTATTCTGTTGGAGCCAATAGAAGTACAACAGAACATAAATATTTCATAAAGAAAAACTGACATCTTTGACAAATGCCATCTAAACTTTATTGCTCTGACTTTTTGTCTTTACAGTGTGGAGCGAATAACAGCGCTACTGTTGCTGTTGACTTCATCATGTCTGAGCATAACCTGAAACTTTTAATAAGGCCATTAAATTGATGCGGAAAATGCATCGAGTTAATTTTCTCCACTATTAGAATACTGTTTGTGGATTCACGTTTTTCTGTTTGTTGTTCTTTTGTTTGTTTTGTTGGTAACTCGAGTGCAGAAGGCTAAGAATTAGTTGCACAGGACAGAGTGTATAATCTCTTTAGGTTTCAAACAGCAGTTTTATCAGTGAAAAAAAAAATATGAGCCCACACTTCCATTCCAAAACTGATATATAGGTTTTCACTACTAGCCTGCTCTCCATTCTCCATCTGTGTGTCACTGAAACCCTTTGAGCATGCCAGTCTCTCAGGTCTCACATGACTCCCCAGCTGGCTCCGTCCATGTGAGCAGCGTGGCTGTAATCCCACCTAATCTGAGACAGCTTTGTGTGTAATCAAAGAATCCACTGTACATCCATGAAGAGGTTGATTTGTGTGGGAAAAATGCTAAAAGGTTACAGTTTATGTTTCATCTCAGACAGATTTAAAAAAAAAAATAAAAAATTGTATATTCAGAGATATGAATAATCTTTTTTTTTTTTCTATGTTATTTTAGCGTCATGTTTGTGGTTGTGATAACCCCACTGGGGTCTCCATGAACTATGCTGATTGTGGATATACCACAGTTTTCACCTTTCTGGTATATCCACCACTATAAGAGTTGGCTTTGATGGAACAGATTATTATCAATCTAATGTTTCTGTGTCAAGCAGGGAATTAGAGTCATGACTGCATTTCATTAACCCAAAAACACCCAGTGAGGTGCATATGTCTTGCAAAATAATTACTTTCAGTGGCACTTTGTGTGACAGTTTGAAGCCAAGTATAGTGTGGTATGCACGGCAATGCAAGGCACTGAGTACAGTCTGTGGTGGAAGACAACAGTTAAATAGGACAATTGGGAGAACCACAACACATTTCCTTTTCACGTTTTTCACTTCCCACATTGGCAAATCCAAACAAGAAGAAACTCTGTCTCACTATAGTCTCAGTGGACTCAGCAAGGGAAGCGTAGGCTGGAGCAGAAGTGGAGTGATTCTGCTTAGTGGCAGTGGGTAGACTAGATTTCTCTCTCCAACCAGTGATGAGACATAAAGTGCCATTGTATACCTGCGTTTTGCCAAGAGGTCCATACTCTCAGTATGTCATCAGCAGTTGCTCTAAAAATTAGATTCGGGCTATTTAAAATTAAAATGGCCACATGTGAAACTTGAGATTCAAAACCAGGGTCAACATTATTTTTAGGGCCTGAATTTCTCTGCTGTGCAGTGAAAGGTTTTTTTTTTTAGTTCACAGTTGTTCCATTAATATAGCTGCAGAGCAGTGTACTTCTCGTGGAAGAAGATGTGTACTTAATGTGTTTTTAGATCTGGTCTTGTGTGAATAATCTGATTTGGATTGTAGGAATTAATCTACTGATTACAGTGTTAGTGTTCTGGGGTTTTATAATTTATTCTTTCAGGGTGCATGTTGAAAAATATCTAAAGTAGCAGAAATTTAGCTGGATTCTCTGCTAAGACAGGGCTTGATGTAGCCTTTGCCTGCTAATACATCATTGTCATTGCTAACCTAAGCACCACCTGCAGGCTCTGATAGTGTTGAAGGGCTGGGGATTATTATCATTATCACTGAGTTAACTTTGTGCTGCTAAAAGTGGCTAGGCCAGAGCTGAGGCCCCACGTGTTAACTCTATACTCTGAGACTGTGTCGACATGTATTCGTTCTTGCTCAGAGATGTGGGTCTACCACTTTTAATAGCCTGGATTAACACAATATAGTACCTAAATTAAACGTGGGAGACCATGGCTTTTATTTAGTCCTGTTAAATGTCAGAGGGTCCTGTGATGTCAGATCTGGGAGCAATTTGGTATTACTGTGTGGCATTTCGAGGCATTATTTCAAGCTAATTAATCAAATGCACCTCAGTCGGCCGCAAGCCTAAAACATTTGTGTGGGTGTGGTTTTGTCTGTCTCTGTGTGAGTGTGCCAGTTTCTCTTTTATACCTTTTGTGCCCCTCTATGATCTTAAACTGTGAAATCTATGCGTCTCTCCCCTTAATGACTTATAGGTTACCCGGGGAAACATGAACACCTTTAAAACCTCTCTCTGTCTTAAATAGATGTGAATGAGAAGCTCGCTGCGTCTCTCCTGCTGTATAATCTTAGAACTGGTGTGTCAGAAGCGTTATTTGTTCAACATGTTGCGGACATCACTTGCGGGGGTTAAAGTGGGATTTGACAGGTGGGTGTAGCATTGCAGCGGGGGGGACGGGGGGGATGGCTTGCCTCAGAATAACACCAAAATTGATTTGTTCTGTGAGCTCCCATGGACTTGTTTTCTCTGCGGCCGGGCAAAGTAACCAGCTTGACCTATGCTGCTACCATGGCTCTTTGTGGATTTAGTCAGCAGCAGTCTGCAGCATGTTAGCAGATGTTACATGGATTGTCATGCTGTCATAGTTGCTTTCCAGCCACTACCTTTAGTAGTTTGGCAAGCTTAAATGAATCTCATCATTTAATTTATTGGTAAATGGACTGGTTCTTATGCTTTTCTGTTCTAATTGAGCATTCAGAGTGCTTTAAACAACATACCCCATTCATAGAAGCACTTCTTTTCTGCATCTAAGTGCTTTCTAGCATTCTATGAATGCATCAGGGACAACTCCGGGTTCAGTATATTACCCAAGGATACTTTGGAATGCAGACTTGAACTTCCAGATTGGTTAGATGACCTGGTCTATCACTGAGCCACAGTCACCTCCACCTCCTTTTGTCAAAGATTTCACAAACCAGAGAACTTCTACTACACTGCAGGTACAGATCGACTGTTGGTTTTAAAAAAAAATCTATAATTAATGATTTTACTTATGGAAATGCCATTTGCAGAGAAGGTCTTACTCTTTAAAGTCATCTCTCATCTTCGTCTTTTTTTCTTCCATCTTTCATCTCTAAAAGTCATCTCACATTAACGTCAATAATGTACTTTCTTAGAAGAATCAGTAGTTAACATGGAAAATAACCATGGGGTGACAATACATATATGGAGTGATAGTGAATGAAAAGGTTCGCCAGGCTACCGCATGCCAAACATGAACTCATTTGATTGTTGTTATGTATAATCTGCCTATCAGATTTATTTACTTGCAGCAGGATCATTCCAGCGTACTTTAACCCTGGCTGTTTGGTGCAGCCACTTGGCACTTGACTCTACTAGATGAGGGTTGTTAGATGTACTAGATACTAAACCTCTGCAGCTGAGGCCAGCTCATGGGGCATGGGGTTCAATTTAATGTTGCACTCGATTAATATCGTAATGTTTACCTGATGTCGTTAATTCTGTGCCGCAGATGTGAAGGGGAAAGGCACACACACACAGAGTGGATGTTATTTCCCTGAATGAAGACAATGATGAGAGTGAAAGAGGGTGATGAATGATTTAGTCGACTGTGATCCATAATTCTTGGACATAAGTGGAAAGATATCAGCTGTCATAACATTTGCCTGGTTCTTTATTCCTTTTTTCACATTTTAATAGTTTCTCTGTGCAATTTTATTTGTGAAAGGGGCTGATGGAAAGAAGAGGGTAATAAGATACATCAGCTAACTGGGTTTGTTATAAGTGAAAGCTGGCAGTCACCCAAATAGTGTTTTAGTGCCATGCTTTACATAAGACACAATTTTGGAAAAACCTAAACTTAACTTGTTTGTTTTTGTTGTTGTTGTTATTTCTTATCTAAAAAATGCATGAAAGTATTATTTTGGATAGCTGTATTTAATTAAATTACAATGTAGCAGTACAACATGTAAGTTATATGTGTTACTTTTTGAATTTTTAACCAGAGTAATCTCAGTTGAAAAATAAAGGATGTTTGCCTCAGTGCTCGAGAACACCAACATTTAGTTGCATTTTGCATGAGTCTTTACAGCGGTGTTTTTAAATGGAAAATCCTCCTTCTTGAAAATTACGAAACTACATTTGTGATATTTTATTTAGTTTTGGGCTAGTTAATTATTTAAACACTTGGCTGTTTTCTTTTGTTCTTAGTTGGCTGTTTTGATTCAATTGAAACTTTCACACACTCACATTCTTAAACACATCCCAAATCCTTCGCCTCCCTTAGACAGGCCCGTCAGGACCCTGTGAGGTGTTTTGAATGCGAATGCAGTGCAGAAATTTTGTCCATTAGCATGCCAGGCTGTCAGTCTCCACGTCGACTATTTTGCTGTCCGGCTAAAAGCTGCTCTCCTGTTGTGCACGCACACTTTCAGAAGAGGTGTTTTCTTGCAGTAAACACAAATCTCCTCCTTTTTCAAAATCCCACTGCTATATAGCAGTATTTATGGCAATGCACCACAGTGGGGCCTTAGTTGAAGCTAACGATGGCCTCATCTCAATGTTGCCATAGCAACAAAATGTCCTGAAGCAGTCACTTAAGGGCTAGGGAGGGGTGGGGCTGGCCCTTCCTTGTGGGATTACCAGCAGCAAAAGAGTTGGACGCCACTCGGTCTGCTGTCTGTGATTGGTTGTGATGGACATCTCTATTAAAGCACAATTCACTCCCCACCATCACTACACCCTTCCAAATACAGCCACAATCAAGATAGAATGGCTCATCAGGGCTGAAGAATCTCAATCCTGCTACTTGATGGAGCTGCAATTAAGTGTCAGGGCCACTTTATAACCTCTGTGGCCGTCTGGGGAGGCAGATCGTTGCTTCGTGTCATTCGGAATCAAAAAATCTAGATCGGTAGTGAAGAAGAAGTGAAGCAAAATGAAATTTGTACCATTCATGTCTTGTAAAAGCTGGATGTTAAAAAGTATATCAATCAGAGCTGTGAGGGAGACAAAAAAAGGAAGACTTGATAGACATGATTGTGTATGACATGATTGGCACTAATAAAAAGTGGCTGCAGAGCAGAAATAAAATTGTGTTTTTAAACTAGAGATGACCAGATTGATGATGGAGAATGTGAAAGGGCATGAGGTACGTGATGGTTGTGAATTTGTGCATAGCTTTTCCTGCCATGCAACCAGGTACTCTATAAATAACCCTGTGCATGTGCTTCTGAGGGGCAAGAGGGTTGATTTCAGTGAATCAATGAAAATATGTGTTTATAAAAGTCATCAAGTGATTTAATTCATGTAGTTTTACAGTATACACAATACCTCCCCTCATTTGTGAAGTCTAGTACCATAACTTATGCAATATGTTTGTTTTTTTTATGAGTTCTGCTACAGCAAAATATATCAGCAAAAGAGTGTAAGACACTCCTACAAAGTAAGTTTTGATGCAACAATGTCATCATGTACAGTAAAAGACAGGAGAAGTGTGTGCTCAGTTTCTTCTCAGTTTATACAGTAGGAGATTTATTGTTATTATTTTATTATTTTAAATTTAAAACTTCTTAATCCAGGTTTCTAAATTTCTTAGTCAATTAAGGGCATGAGGGTGGGGCTGGGGTTGGGCCTGGGGGTGAGGCAGAGCCTATCCTCGCTGACCCAGTGTAAGAGGTGGCGCTAAAACAGACAGAAAGACAGGCAAGCGTTCACACTCAAATTTACACAAATTTAGAAATAGCAGTTAACCTAAGGAGCATGTGTTTGGACCAGAGCACCCGCAGGCACAGCAAGAATGTACAAATGCCACAGAAAGGCCCAGCAAGTTTAAACCCTGAACCTTCTCGTTGTTTGGAATAAACATTATCCACTGCACCACCATAGCACCAAAATAATAACTTCATTATAAAATGAAATATCAAAACATGAAGACATGCACACAATGCATGAGTTTGTGCAAACGTAACCCCCAAACTCTTTTGGAATAGCTCTGCAATGGAGATGCATTTAGCCAGTGACTCCAGGCTTTCGTTGAGCTGCTGTTCATGTTAACCACAAAGTTGATCTTTCCCTTAATATTAAAACACGTAAAGTGTCCAGATCTGTTAGTCCTAAGTGCCCAGTTCTAAAAGTATTCCTTCTTAACAAATGTTAATATTTAGTTTACATTTGTGTCTCTGTGGCAGTTCTCATTTTTCTTCTTTATGCTATTATACGTATTATATTCTCCATGTAATATTGTTGATTTATTCAGTGTTTAATTGTAGTTTGTTAAAGTTAATGACACTAGCTTTTTGTGATGATCATAGGTGGGATGTTGTTCAGTTATTCATGCCGTCTTCTCTACAGTTGTAGTCGTTGTTGTTGTCATTGGCATATTTGTATTCACCGGCTGAACCAGTCCTGCAGTGTTTAGTCACAGCCCTCATATTTGTTTGAACAGGGGAAGTCTCCCATGTCCACATGATGTCAGGACAGACAGGATAAGAGATGGTGGAAGCAGATACTGCAGACCAAAACCAAAGCAAATGTTACCCATCATTCTGCTGTTACATTGTCAAGGAGACTGACAGTGAAACATCGCAAACTCAACCTGGACATGTACTAGTACTGGTCTATCATTAGAAGTTATAAAATCATTTGTTTTCAGATAATCTGTCACTTTTTATAAATTTGCTTTTATATTAGGATTAACATGAACATTATTTTGGACACAGAATTTTTCCTATAACGACGTAGCAAACTAAATGAAAACTTGTTCATGTTACACACAAGTTTAAGCTTAATTAAATTTTTGGATGCATTAAACTCTTTAACAAACCACTGAATCCCAAACCCACTGCCCCAGAGCTGATGTGTAGGAGTCCAAACAAAAGTAGAATTTGCCAACTGGGTTTAATAAAGTATTGCATTATATTATTAACCTTGTGTACTGCAGGCAGTTTTTTCTGGTGCTTTGAGGGTTGTAATAACTGCTTGCGTTATGGATTCGGCACCAGTGACACATTTTACCTCCACTTTACCTCTTGATTTTGACCTTCGCCCACGTAGCACAGCTACGGCTGAAGAGCACCTAGTAGATGGGCCTTGTTTCCATGCTGATTATGTTCACTTGGCACTTGATGTGTGTCCTACATTTGTTTCCTCTTACTTTATAATTCTCGTTCTCACACAGTAGGTTGTGGCTTTATTGTCTATAAAACACAAAAAGAGCTTAGAGAATGCTTTACTCATGCAGCAGTGCATGTTTAATTAAAAAATCCATGTAAATCTGTTTTGGGGGTTTGTTTTGTTTTTTTTGCAACATATTTTTTGCCCCCTAAATAGTCTCCTAAAATCCTCCCTTTCTCAAGCAGCTTTTCAATTTGCTCACAGTGAATCTTATTTGCTGTGATGGCACAAACTGGGGTATTGAGGCAAATTTTTAGTCAGCGCAGGCACTTTTACAATGAGCCTGAGCATTGTTCACTTTTCCACAAGCTCTTAGCAGTCACAGGGCTCAATTCCAGTGCCATTCCTGTTTATGCTAATGCATAATATTTTCATTATCTCTGCAATAAGACATTTAATAGGCACTCTGCTCCTCAGCCCGGTGAAAAGTGGCTATAATTAGTGAGTCAGGAGCAGAGGCAGGGGGCCAAAACGTCATAGCTGATTTGAATGTGGACAAGTGTCAAACAAGCAGTGATCTGTTTTGTGCAGTGCTGTCAGGAAATGTTCCTGCAGATGACCCAGATAATAACAGTGGCTTCATTCTCAAAGTATAATGAATGTTGAATTGATATACATGTACTAACAGCAGATGTCGTGACAGGATGCCCGCTGCACTTTTCTTGTCATTGTAGATGTCAACTTGCTGTCATTTATCCCGCTGAAGTTTTGAATATGAAATGAGTTTGTTTTAATGTAAAACCTGAGAGGCCTTGCAGTGGCCTTAGTCCTTTTCACTGGCAGCTGAAATATCTGGACCAGCATGTTGATGCCATTCCTGGATATCCTGAATACTGATGTCCAGTCAGCTCCAGAAATGATCAAATTATCTGTTTTTGATATTTATTTACCTTACTATGAACACCAGCTGCATGTCATGTGTTTTCTACTATAATAATAATATTAATAATTAAAAAAAAAAAAACGACTTAAGTTTTAAGTAGAAATGTTCCTGGCAACTAATTTATTAGTCGACTAAATAAGGAAAAAATGACCCTAACTGACTGTCTTGATGCATGTTCAATCATCCAGGTAAGAAAATCCCAAAACGTTGGGAGCGTTTTCAGTGGGAAAAACATTTTGTCATTCACCTAAGTGACTTGATTTCTGCTCATCCCACAATCCTTACTGAAAAAATGTCATGCTTACACAGTCCAGATAAAATAAGCCAAGAAACTGGGAAAATTTTACATACCTACATCTTTACTATTATAAGAAGGATAATTGGCACTTAAGTAGACAGTGTCTGGTTAATCATAATCTTTAGAGGTTTAGAATTTTCCCAATGATTTCTCTTCCTGATTCTTTTAGTGCCATCTCTCCTCCTTTTATAATGTTTCTGGTATCTCAGCTGGCTTCTATGTCTGTGTGGTAAACCCTTAAAGTTTATGGATGTGCTAACGAAGTGTGTTAGGATTAGCTGATAACTTAACATTAGCGCTCTGTCCACTTGTCCAAATGTGGTCCTGGGAAAAACAAACAGACATGGTGGCTTTGACGCTTCAAAACAAAAAAATGAGACTTCATAAACCAGTGCATGACGTCACAGTAGCTTTGCCCATCTTTGATATACTGGGCCATGCTGACAGCACTGCGAGATTGTGTGCAGTCACGGTAGTTCTCTAGCTGCATGTTACAAAGCTTACAATGACAGTACTAACTAGGTGATGATAGGCAGAATCCAATGGGGAGCGCTAAAAACACTCAAACTACAGTTTACAGGCTGACCTAAAGGACTGTCATTACTTTTCAATACGTGAAAAGCCAGATTATCCAGTAAAGTTGTCATTCAACAAAATTTATGCAGCAACAGATTTCATGGCAGTCCATCCATGTTGGTGTTTCTGACATTTCCCTGCAAACTATAAATGTCAATCCGCTGGTTTTGCTACAGGAAAAATTCAGGGTATCACCAAAGTCGATAGGATACGTCCTCTGGGGACCACAAATGTCTGTACTAAATGTCAATCCATGCAGCAGCTGTTGAGATATTTTAGTCTGGACTAAAGTGGTGGATCAACTGACAAGATTTAAGCAACAGTGAATTTGACTACAACATAAACAGATTTCTGAAACAAAACACCCGAGAGCTGCAATGAATAAACAAAATAACAACCAGTGAAACAGCTTTGACTGCACTGATATTTTACATAGTAGGCATATATTTCTGCAGTAGCCATCTGCAGCCACGTGGGAAGAATTCAACTGAATTATTACTTTTCATTGAAAATAATGAAGGCTGCTTGCGCTAACCTTGTTTGCTGCAGATTGAAAGGTTTTTAAAAATAAATGCAGATCATTTTCGAGGCTGCTAGAGGGCAAATGGAAATATTTTCTGCATGTATTTATCAAAGCATTCAAGCTATCTTTAAGTTTTATTTCTCCACTAAGACTTCTGATGTTTTTAACTTCTCTAAAATATTCAACAGAGTGAGTTTATATTTTATAAAATATTTTTGAGGCACTTAAAACAAACGCCAATTTAATTTAGGCACCAAATTAATGTTCGCGAAGCAGCACTACAAACACACCCATCTCGCATCAAATAGCTCCAGGAGTCATTGTGTCAGCCTATGTTGTGTTGGAGTTGCATGTGTGGAATAGCTGAAAGTTTTCCTGAGGTTCTTTTTCAGCAGCATTGTGAAATATTTACCTTGTGGGTAGAAAATGATGCATTGGTGAAGTGTTTATGTTGTAAGACAAGTGGTACAGGTACAGCTGTGAGAGTCGTTCAGTGGAGGCTGAGTGTTTTTCTGCCACTTGGACTGTGGAGATTGTGAAGTTTAGAGATTTTAGGGAGGGATAATATTTTCTGACAGTGTTATTGCTACTGAAGATATTTGCTTCTGCGTTATAGATATCTTTTTGGAGTTCTAACTTTGCTTCTAACTGAATAATCAATAATCGAAATAAATGAAAGATTATGAAGCATGTAGCTGACAAGCGAGTCTTCCCTTCTGTATTTTTTCATGTCATACCAGTTTGCACAAACTATGTGATTTGATGGCTTGTTGATTTTATATCCACATTTGCTGATCTTCTTTGAATTTTTAGACTTTAAATATGGGAGTACATACAATTCATGTAAGTAAAATGTTTCTTTCATTTTATTTCCCAAATTTGGGTGATGCAGTCAATTTTAGGTCTAACTAAGGTTTTATGGAATATTTTGTTTTGTCACTAAACAATATGTTGAACTAACCACCAAAAATAGTTTATGGCGAATTTCTTTTGAAGCTTAATAAAAAAAATAAATAACAGGTCTAATTCCATTAATTATTACTTCTAATGATGTGTTCAGACCAAATGTGATGTTTTGTTTGTTAGTTGTGCAAATACAGTCATGTTTTCTGACCATTTTACAACCCACAAGCATTTGCCCCCCAACAACTTTGGGAGAACTACTATATTCCAAAGTACACCCAATGGCAGAATTAAGTAACAGCAAGATATTTCCAGAGCTTAAGAGTACCGTATTTTTCGGACCATAAGGCGCACCGGATTATAAGGCACATTGTCGATGAACGGTTCTGTTTTCATACATAAGGCGCACCAGATTATAGGGCGCATTAAGCGAAACAAAACAGTCAGATAAGTCAAACTTTACTCAACTCATTCTT
>VUQG01014495.1:36202-70416 GCA_015106755.1 Etia nguti | reverse complement strand
GCATAATTAAGATTAAGGAACTGACCTCCCAGCCCATTGTTCCTTCAGTGGGCTGGTTTCAGTCGTTATGCAAATATACTGTTTATAAGATTGGGGAAACCTGCAGTCAGCTGAGACTGAAGAAGTCACTTGGATGAGTGACGAAACGTTTCTCCCACAAAACGCTACGTCCAGATGAACAGAATCAACTTTTGGAGAGGGTTTAAAATGAATGTCAGTATGTTAAAGATAAACTTTTCTGATTTCCCAATTCATATCAGTCGAAGCAACATATACAGTTTAATGCATATGGACATACACACAAGAACAACGTGTATGGAAAGACACATAAACATGACACATCATCAACTTCTGCCTATCAACTCCTGCTTCTTTTGCTTCTGCACAAGGATGGGGAGTCATTCATTTTCAAGTCCCGCTGTCCCCTTATCGCACACATTCATCTTTCTCCCATACGCACTGACAAGCGATCCATTTGGTGACTGCTGCAGGTGAGAGAGGAAATGTGGAAAGTGAAATAGTGTTATTTGCTAAAGAGTAAAAAGCATACTGAACTTTATTGGTGATAGCAGGAACTGCATAGTGGAGATCACAACCTAGACCTAGCTTCGAGGTCTGAAGGTGGATATGACTCTAGTACAGAGTTCCCTCTGGCTGCTGCTGTACATGACAAAAAGCAAGGGGGAAAAAATGTAAAAGTAAGCTACAGAAAATCATTTGAGACATCTGTGTAAAAAAATTCTAGGGACTCATGTTTCCTTTCTCCCTGTGTAGCTTTCAAACTAGTTCCTGGTCAAACTCCTGTACCTTATTTTTCCTTGGCAACCTTTCTTCTCAGGACTTCTTTCCCTCAATGGTCTCAATTCCAACCCCACACTGTCCTTCTTCATGTCAAATTAAAGTGATGGAAATGAACTTGAGGAGACGCTAATTGCAATTGTCAATCCAATCTAGGTCGGGGCTGAAAGACAGGGGCTCCATAGCACTTCATCAGTCTTCATTAATATTGAAGGAGTTTGGTGAGGAGCAGGGGGCCATCGTAATCTGCACTCATCTAACAGTGCATCAAAAATTAGGAAGCTGGGGACGGCAGGGACGGAGCCTGAGGGACAAATATGCCAGTCAAAAAGAAGTATGAAGAAAGATGTCAGAAGACAGGGATTGTGTGCAGGAAAGGGATTCTGCTTACAAATGCAAGGGGGATTAGCAATTAAAAATCAAAACTTTATACATGCTGCTTTAAATTGCAGTAAGTTGAATAAGAATGACCCACCAGGTAAAAATATAATGGATGGAAGCATTAACAGTAATCAGTCATGAATTGTATACAGCAGACTTCAGTGAGCTCTGGTTGTGAAGACTGGTTTGAGATCAGTGCATCAGAGATGTGCACCGAAATTCAAGGCGCATGGGTTAATTTTTATAGTCACAGGGTATAATAAATAGCACGAGATGTTCTCTCTCTTGTAATGCCAGCAGACCTATTGCACAGTAGTAAACACAGGTGTTACTAATGACATTAATGAATGCTCTGTTCTGTTTAGGTACAAAGGCTTAATTAATGTGATTAGTAACACCTGTGTTTGCCTACTATTTCAGATGAAATTGGCCGCTCTGAAATATACACTTTTAATACCTGTTAAACTAGCTACGGTCTATCATGTAGCTCCATGAAGAGAAACAGAGAAGTAGAATAAATAATGCATGAGACAAAAGACGTAATAAGTAATTTTTCAACCACAAATGCTATTCCTCGGGTAACAGCGAAGAAATGAGCACACCTGTATTTAATAAGCACTTCACGATAAACCATCACACCATTATTTCCTAATTAGTTTAAATGGCTCATCCGATGATAAAACATTTAGACAGTTAAGACCGGAGAGTAATCTGGCCACATAATCTTTTTCATACTTAGTGAAACGGATGGATGGATTTGTTTACATCTGATCAGATAGGTGAACCAGGACCTGGATTATTGATTCTAGAAAATCAGGGCACTGCAATATGTTGATAGTATATTGTCATGGTGGAGCCCATCTATTCAATCCCACCTCCAAGACTATGACAGCTGAGATGGGCTCAAGCCCCACCACAACCCTGAATTGGATACGTGGTTAAGAAAACAGATAGATATTTTGGTTGATATGTTACAGGTTAACTAGGTAGGGAATGAGAATGTAATATTTTACTGCAATCTAACCATTAAACATGCACAGATTACTTCTTCACTTTTACCAGAGAGGTTATGATTGAAATCATGACATCTCTGAATAAAATCCAGGTACTCATGAGGTAGAAAAAGTAAAAAGTAATGTGTCAGTATTTTGTTTACTTTCCTCTATTCATTCTTATAACATTTTTTGTAAAAATCAATGTTTTGTTTACATTTCTCTTTTTTAAGCAGGTCTTTTTTGTAACTTTGTTCATATAAACTATTAAAAGGTTAAAACCTCAACTGTTGAAAGGTTATGATTTCCATTTATAGTTATTTGCTGTATTGTTTTTAGACTTTCCTCTTCCTTAACATGAAGAAGTGAAAGCCAAAGTACAGGAAAAGCACACCTTCCCCACATTTTAAAATTAAAGCTGGAGGCAGAGAAAGCACCAAAACCCCAGAACAGAAAAAAGCATCAATGAAAAAACAAAAATGAGAAAAAAACAAAACAAAAACAAAATAAAAAACAGAAATTGCGTGAAATTAAGAGTCATAGGATGGAGATGGGATGCAAAGCTGCTTGCAGGTGCACAGCAACCACAGGCAGGTTAAAGCAGCTTAAATAGCATGACCTATAAGAGATTTCTGAGTTTGCCAACTCAATGGGCATAGCCACCCAGCATAGGGATAGAATAGAATAGTGAGGAACATAAGTATTTGAACACCCTGCGATTGTGCAATTTCTCCACTTAGAAATCATGGAGGGATCTCAAATTCACATTGTAGGTGCATTCCCACTGTGAAAGATAGCATTTAAAAAAACAATCCAGGAAATTCTTCAAAAATCATGCAGTGTGATTCCCTGAATTGTTTTTTAAATGCTGTCTCTCACAGTGGGAAAGCACCTACAATGTGAACTTCAGACCTCTCCATGATTTCTAAGTGGGAGAACTTGCAAAATCGTAGGGTGTTCAAATACTTATGTTCCTCACTGTATATGAACAGTGAAACTGTGGGTGCTCCACACCAACTGTGTCAGATAAAAATGTAAATAGTGGACAGCAGGAATTCATTACAAAGAAGATAAATATATACAATCAAGAGGGATAGCAAGGCAAGCTGTGCTTGACCAGTGAAATCTAAAATAGAAATCAATCAAAATGTTACCAAAGTGAAAGTAATCGATATTCTAATTGCTCAGAACAATGTTAGGTCACGTAGTATTCTGTATTGCCTGTTTGCATGTGTCATGTAAAATACTGCCATCTTGTAGCAGCAGTTTGTTATTGTCTGTAAAAGCTAGCTTGACTATCCGCCATCAGATCTGTTGCAGCTGTCATTTCTGACAGATATGTGAATATGCCCACATCCCACTGACAATGGTTAAAGCATTGTGTATGAAGCACACTGTAGAAACCTTGTCCTCTTTGATGAAGAGAAACCAGTTTGCTAGTTAAGCTGCTTGTGGATCACCTTTGACTACTCCAAGATCAGTTATGCGCAAATTACATTGATTTTTAATCCCCAACAAACAATTTGTCTCTTGCTAATCACCTTAGTCAAGATGAGTTATCCACTAGCAATTAGAGTCCGGTGTTTTAATAGGTTTAAATAACTCTTATAGCGCTTTAACAAGGTGTCTTTAATTAGATGAATCAGTTAACAGACATAGGACCATAAAGTGACCCCCCATCTCTAGCTTGATAAAATGGACAATTCAACAATCAAATTAGCACATTTAACATTTGTAGTTATTTGGTTGCTATTTGTAACAGAGCATTAATGGGTTTTTCAGATGTCAACACATTATGTGGCTATCTTCTGTAATTATGAAGAGGACCTCAAAATGCTGGAAATAATAACTTTTATTAAAAAGTGGAAAAAAATTCAGCCCAACCCCATTTGAAGTCCCTGTAACTGAGAAACTGTTCATACTATGAATATAGAAAAAATTGCATGGCTTTATTTAAACTTTTGATTGCACAAAAATGTATTTTTATTGAAGGGGTCAAGTGGTGGCCATACCAGCGTTTAATATATGTTCTTTTTTTGTGGTGGTGGTGGTGGGTGGGGTTAAGGGGAAAAATCTTTATTTGGAAATGCAAATACAAAAACACTTTTTTTCTCCATGTTTCTATCTTCTTCTAGATTCTTGGTTGTCATCCTAACAGCATATGTTATTATTGAAAACCAAAGACCTGTTGGAAATATAAAATGTTTGGTTTGTAAATTATAATTCCATAATTTATTTACAACTGCAGGCAAAGAGGTGGGAAGTCAGTGAACTGTTGTCAGTCTGATAAGGCAGCTGATCACCGCATTAATATTGGGGAGAAAATTACATGTTTACTAATGATTGCAATGGCAAGACAAACAATCCAATCTAACTGTCTGGTTGTGGGTTCCTACTGAGACTGGGAAGAGAGGAGGAGAAGGAAAAATTAATATTTCATAATCAGTTCTGTTTATGAGCGCACACAAGAAAGTGACATGAGAGAAAAGAAAGATGCAAAGTGTGTGCTTTCTTCTGCATCCCGTCCACCCGAAAAACAATCACAATATATGTTCAGCTGGGAAGAAGTTGTTATTTGTTTGTAAGGGTGACAAACTATTGGAATTAAACCGGGAAGGTGTTTCAGTGACTTGTTTGGCCATCCACGTGCTGCCACAACAGGGTGGATGTGCTGAAGCTTTACTGGAGGGATAAAACACTCCAGAAGATGCTGGTGGTAGAGAATACTGTTTAACACTATAAACCAAAATCTCCCACAGGCTCTGCACTAGCATGCTAGGGGCTTCCCATGATGCACTGAGTATTTCTTCTTCACTATGTGACTTTCAGTCACTATGTGTTTATACACCACTGTACATTTAATCATTAGTTATTATTAATCTCTGGCTCTCTTCCGCACTATGTCATAACAGGCTGCCCCTCCCTGAGTCTGGTTCTACCTGAGGTTTCTTCCTGTTAAAAGGGAGTTTTTCCTTCCCAGTGTCACCAAGTGCTCACTCAAAGATTGTCGCTGTTTTTTCCACTTGTACTGTAGGGTCTATAGGGTCTATATACATGAAATTGAATTAAACAGATAGATTGATTCATAGATAAATCTGTGTGTGTGTGTGTGTGTGTGTGTGTGTGTGTGTGGTGGTGGTTAAACACTGACAATGTAAAAATTGCATATGGTTACATGTGGTCACAGTCTAGGTTCTTGGTGCAAATGTCCATATGTGATAGAAGGGAGAAAGCCTCAGTGCTGAAAAGCAGTTATTAATCACAGTGCAAGCGTTGATTCATCAGTTGTTGAGGCAGTTTGGAAGATAGAGTCTATTTACTGCTAAAGCTGTTTGAGGGGCTTTGGGGAGGCAGCCATCAATCTCTTGGCTATCTTCAAAAGAAGGAGCCAATGCACAGGCATCAGTTTCAATCACCTCCCAGAGACAGGTGGTATGGTAAGCTGCTGCACAATAGTTTTGTCTTTACTTCTCTACTTCTTTACCTCAAGGTGTTTTTTTCCTCCCTGGGGAAGCATGTTAATAATGCATTTTATCATAATAATAATAATATTCTCTAAAAATAAATACTGCACCTTGCCCTTTTGCTCCCTCGGTGTTTGGCACCCCACGTTGCTAATTAGCATCTTCAATTAACCCACATTAATTGCAAGCCATGGAAAGGTGGAGGAACCTGGCAAGATGGTGCCACAGGGAACTGCTTTGTAAATGATTGGTGGTGTAATACAGGCATGTAAAAAGGGGACTGTACTAGTGCTCTTTTAACCTCAATCTACAAATAACTCTTCAATGTAATTCTAGACTATACACATGACATTGTAAAAAGCACAGCTAAACTAGAGAACTGATGTTGTTTTATAGTGCACCGTGGTCCCGTGTAGTTAAACAAGAATCACAATTGGTTTTTGAGCCACATCTCTCCCCCCTACTACCGTTTTTCATCTAAGTCAGTGGGGCCCATTACCTCTGCAGGAGTCTAATGGTAGCACTTTAGCATCTATTGCTCCCTCTTTCTTAATATCATCTTCGTTTTGTTTTGCATCACAGGGGGCGTTTCAGAATTGTGCTTCACGATGTAAAACACTTAATGACTTTGTTTTGGTGCTTTGATCAATCTTGGTGTTTTTCTGTCCATTCAAGTTAAATACCCAAAAAAAAAAAAAACGGAGGAAAAGTTGCCCCATTAGTTTTATTTTACATAAAAAAGTAATATCGTAGTATTAACTTCTAAATCATCACAGTAAGGAGCAAAATGTAAAAAAATACAGAATGCCTTGTTGGAGGACTACCTCACTGGCAAAGCCTCCTTAGCCCAGTTCATTCACACAGCAATATTGGACCATTAATGCAGTCAGCACTTTAGTGTAACACCAGGGGAGCTCCCAATACCCCCAGATAGACCGGAATCAATTGGAGTTGGATGCGTTAGCAGTGCAGAGCGCAGCCAGCATAGTCTTGAGTTGGTGTTCATGAGAAGTGAAGGGCTGATAGAGGTCACTAAGAGCAGCTGATTTCACCAGAATGCATGTGTTTTCTCTCTTTTTTTTTTTTTCTCCTGTAAATTATCCTGCAGTTACCACCTTCTAACCCTTCCTTACTGCACTATTAGAGTTTGGCCCTCAGTGGAGCTGGGACCTTCCATCACCTGACACTTAGTTTGTATGTGTCCACTCAACCAAAATGAAAAAATGCATTCATGTAAGCAATTCCAAGAGTATACTTCCACAGTGTCAGAGCACAGTCTTTAACCACATACTGTATCCTAGTGTTTCTTTTTAATAACAATACTGTTAGATTGTGCCAAAACTATACTTCTCTTAGATGGTCCAATTCAGTTGACTCACCTGCTCAAGTCTTGGGTATAATTATATTTAAAAAAATGAAGCAATAAAAATCATAAATATCTTCAAGCTTAAAGCTGAAAGCTCAAAAGTGAAATAAAATGAAATGATGACCAGTACCGTGGAACTTTTTCACTGTAGTCTGTGATTCGCGTTCAATCAAAAAGGAGATTTGAAGGATCAAGTTATTTGGATTTTGATTATTCTGTGCTTCAGATCACAATGGTGCGAGCATACAATCAGTTAGACACGCTGAGTAGAGAGGAAGTTTGATTACCCGCTGATTAGAACAACTTTCCTCTCTAGTTATCATTGGTGAGATAGACACTAATCCGAGTGCTGATTGGTAGAAAAAGATCTCAGCACAAACCATTCTCTGGGTAACAAGGTCATATGAGAAGACAAAAAAAGACAAAGTTCACATTAAGAAGTTTAGTTTCAGTAACTTGTGAAAAGTATAGATATCAAGATGATAACCATTACCAGTCAAAAAGGAATATGTGAATCTTTCAAACAGAATATGTGGGCACATGGCATTTTATTCAAATAAAAACATATTTTCTCAAATGTTCGGGGGGAAGTGATTTTTGTGTACTATTTTAAGAAGCTTGGTGGTTCCAAGCTGGAAGCCTATAACTTTGCACTTAAAATGTGCCAAAAAAATGCAGTCTATTAGTTGACGGTATCATGTTGTTGTTTTTTTCCCTTACTCTGAGGAAGGTGAGGTCACGACTGCGGTCAATGCTTGTGATCTCGAGGTTGCCCATTACAACTTCACAGCTCTCATAGTATTTCCTCAGAGTGCGATACTGCTGCTCCAGGTCCGACAGCGTGCTCAGCTTGTTCTCTGTTCCAGCACATACTAAGAAAAGAGAAACAGGAGAAGAGAGATAAATCAGTTGTAATCCAGCTACATTAATCTAGAAAACTTTTCTAAATTTTTTTTGATTGAGGAAACGGTTTGGACATTGACCAAAAACACCACATTACTGCTGTTAAAACCAGTATTTTGGATGCATTCTCTTTTAATGTCTAACAAAGTATAAAATGTTTCGTACATATAAAATGGTTTTAATTTAGAAATTGAAATAAGGACAGCAATTTAGGAAAAGACATATGAACAGCTTGTTTTTCAGCACCACACCTGTGCTGCGAAGAATCTAGAGTGTTGTCATGTGATTAAGCTGGTCATGTAACATGATGAAGCCACTGAACCACTACACCACAAGGCCTCCCTAGATCATCCCTTGGTGCCTACAGGGCAGATGAGAGCTCTTTAGTACCTAGCTGCGCTGCTCACTTTAAAGGTAATTAAACAGGACCACTTCCACCCATCACATACTTTGCACACCCAAGATGACACAAGCCATCTGCCCAATCAGCTGGTGTTCCCTAGTCTAACATTAAAACACACATGTATGAATACATGGACACAAACAGATAAATCCCAAAGTTTGCTTCTTGAATCTTAAATCCCCTATGAAATTAAACATCGTTTGCAGTTCCTACCTACCTATATTCCTTCACTAAGGTTAAAATATAAGCCACGTTCACTATAAGGTACTGCCTTAGTGTTTTCACTTAGGCACATTTTGCAAACCTGCTGATATAAACCCAAGTTACAGATGTACACTGACATTTGCTCCTTTTGAAGAATTAGCTTCATTTCCACACACTGTCATGACAGTGTGGTTTCTCCCAACTGCACCCTGTTAACGCTTGATAGCGGTGAAGCCATCACTGTGACCGAGGGGTGGTGGGTCCTTCCAAGAGTCTTGTCACACTGTCTCCCTTGAGCTGTAACCTCTCTCTGTGAGCACATCCACCTCAAAAGATCTTTACTGATGCTTTGCATTTCAATCCCACCCTACTATGTGCTATACGGCACTCTCCATTACATACCTTAGATCACTCTCAGTCCAACTTGCACTCTGTCCACTCTGCTAGCAAAATATATGCCAGAACTCATTTACACCGTTATCTTCACACAGGAACAATGGAGAAAAATAGTTCCTATTCACTCCATTGATTACACAATAGATATATGTGAGGAAAAGAAGATTCAACCTCAGGGCAACAAAGGCTCAAAAGACAAATGAAACTGTGTTTAAATACTTCCACATCTAAGCAGATATTAGATAAGTGGAGCTATTCTTCTATGACCTGGACAATACCCATTCTATCTGGGGCTGATTAGCTATGTTGCGCATAGCATACCGCGCTGCTCAGGAATGATATATAGCAGACCTGGGTGTTTTCAATAACAGTTAGCGTGGGCTTGAGGGGAGCAGGGTGGAAGTAGTGGGGGGAGGTGGTGGGGTGGGTCATAAAGTGAAGATAGGTGTAATAAACTGTTATTGCACCCTTGAGGCAGAGCGCCGAGATCAGAGGAAAGGGGCATTGTGGCATGTGATGATGTGATGTCTGGTGAAATTTACTTTTTCGTACCCATTTGCAGACCTTCAGTAAGTCTGCCGACTTTTGAAACCTGTCTAATGCAATGTATAGAATGTTTACATTTTTTTTTTCTTTTTAAATGTGACTTCTAATGAACCACCACGAAAGCTCTGCATGAGCTTGAGATGGTGCTGGCTGCCAAGTGAACCACAACTAAACCATCTGTGCATTTATACTGTAGAGGATGTGTGAACTGTTAAAGGTTTACTGCAGAGCTCGGTACTCCAACTGGTGTAGACTCTTATGTCTGCATGTGTGTGCGTGAACGTGGGCAGGCTGTAAACAATAGACCTCAGGATGTATTTTCCCCCTCTCATCGCATGATCGAATCCATTTGTCTCCATGCTCAATATGTTACATCCGAGTCCGTACGTCACACTAAAGGTTGCATAAAACAATTGGACAACCTGCCCACCCATGAGCACAAGCTATAAGATGCTGAATTGTCAATTGTTTAACATACTGCCAGGGATACACTGCAAGAACAAATGAATCTTCATACTGTTTAATGCTTATGGCTATTCCACAAAAGGAAATCTATGTCATCTGTTTGATGTATTTCACTCTCTGGCACTCTCAGTGCTGAGAATGCCAATGAGTTTAAGTGTCTTTCTTCCATGTATGAAGGATAATTGCCTGTGAGAGTCAATTGATGTGATATGTTTGCGGGGAATTTCACCTCAGAAGTGATACATCGTGGCGATAAATCATAATAACACAACATTTCCCAATACATGTAATTAATGAGACTGTGAGCCAATGGGGAAAAAATGCATACGGCTCAATTTCTATGGTCTCGAAATGCATATAAAGGCTTTTGCAGCAAAGCTTGCATTTAGCCAGATAATGCGAAACTGCATATTTATCAAGTAAACAGATAAACAGACAGAGAGCTCCCATGTATCTCCGACAGACAGCCGCCAAAAAAGACGACAACGCATCTATCACTGTTTGACACGATCAAAACCTTCAGCAAAGAGTAAATTCTTTACACAAAACAAAACAATGTTTAAGTCTTTGCAAACAGACTGAAATGCCCCTTAGCTGTATTTTCATCAATTTTAATTTCATAAGTATCCTCGTCAGGATTACACGGGAACGTTAGTGTCGTGATTTCTGATCCCTTCTCATTTCATTTGGTTGTGCACACAACAACTTCATCAATAGTGCCTTGCGCGACTATTGAATGCCTATAAAGCTGGTGAGCCTCCGAGGTTTATAGACTCCTGCCAGTGAAGCCAGCAAAAGGTCATCCCAATAGCCAGTAACTGACCGAATTAAATAAAGTTGCAAATGTCACTTCCTTGAGTAAACACTGTCAATAACTGAACTTCGTCAGCGTGAACTGAATAAATAGGAGTACCTTGTAGAAATAAGCTTTGCACAGTGGAAAAAACTACATTTTCTGTCAGGCACATTGAATAAAGTACCATATTTGAGGTCAGAGTTGTCCTTTGTCCCCTAATGTCTCCCAGATGAGCCTCAGTGGCTAAGTGTGAGTTACAAGCCACTGCCTCGGATGGTAATCATGGCCTAGATTATCGTCCATCTGCTGAGCAGTTTAATAAGCATCAGAAACAATAACTAGATGAGTGTTCGTGATAATGGCACGGTCCAGTAACACTAACCTCTCGTTGCCCTCTGAGCTCTGGTCATCTACCAACAATGCTGTCGCTGTCTCCATATGGTCTACCATAAATTAGCAATCGTGTCATCAGCGGTGCATATTTCCAACACCTTGTGAGAGTTTTCCACAGAGGACAACTTGCTGTTGCTGTTATGCACTCTCACTCCCCTACAAAAGCAGACAGCATTGCATGCATTTTAAATGTTAAAAGAAATACTACTACTGGTGACATGCTCTGTACTGTTTAGGCTCACCTTCTTTTTCACCTATTTTAACTGTATTTGCTTTCTGTGAAAAAGCTCTGAGCCAAACACTTGGAGTTTTCAAAACCAAAACAACAACAGAGAGAATATTTGTATACTTTATGTTACTTTTTGTAATTGCAGTTTATCTGTATGTTCTCTGCCTCCTGCTGTTCTTTAAATCTGCTGTCAAGCTACAACTGCATAAACAAAAAAGAAAAAGCCAGCAATCCCAGTGTCTGATTTTGTTGTTGCCATTGCTTATGATTACTGTTGCTATTAAAAGAGTAAATATACAATTATGTAACACAGCACAGCATAGCATAGATATCACACCTACTGAGTTATTAAGTGTCATAAAAGGTTATTAAAAATTGCTGATGACAAATTGCAGATTTAACTTTATTTCAAATGTATGTATCTGAATGTAAATGAAATGTATTTTCTAATCCAGTAATTACTATGGTGAATCTGTGCAGAACAGTGTACTTCACTCTACCCTATTTTTTCTCTCTTAGCACTCTGCTCTCAGTATTTCAGTGGGATTTAAAGTTGTCTCCAGATGAAAAAAACCCACCCAAGTCACAGCGGAGTGACTGGCTGACACTGAAACACACCTCATTACCCCAAATCCTCTAGCTTCTTCTTCCTGACTGAGTCCACGACTGACAGTAGGTATAGTGAAAAGACTTCTAGACCTGCACTGACCTGTAGAAATGCTTTTGAGTTTGTCTGATCTTCCGCTTTGGCTTACTCCTGTAATGCACACATTATAGTGTGCAATAATAATAAAGGACACTTTAAGAACCACTGAACCACTATAGGAGCACTTGCATTTTGCCTACAGAGCCATCATCCATAGATACGGACTGCCACAGCACCTGGACTCCCTAGGAACACCGACCTCTTTATTGGTTTTAGCTCTGAATTCAATACCATCATTTCAGTTTTGCTGTAAAACAGAAATTGCAGGTGGATGAGAAACGTCTTGTTTGACACCATGTGAAACTGGGAAAGCATGATATCCACAATCAGTGTGGCTTCCTGACAAGACTGTGTTCTTCCTGCTGTACTCTTGTCCCTGCACACCAACACCTGCAGTGTGCGATCTGTCAAACTCAAATGTTTTCTTTGGCTGGGGCGAGTCCACTTACAGGTGGGAGATTAACTATTTGGTGGCCACGTGCAGTCAGAATAACTTGGAGCTCAGTGATGTCAAGATCAATTCCCTTAACAAACAAACAAAAAAAGAACAACAGAGCATGTACTTCCTGTAGCAGCCGAAGAAGTTCAACCTGCCAAAGACTAAGATGGCGCACTTCTACACCTCCCCTGTCCATCCTCACCTCCTCTATCACCATCTGGTATTCTGCTGCTGCTGCCAAGGACTACAGCATGTCATTTGTTCTGCTGAGATTGTGATTGGCTACAATCTGTCATGTCTCCGGGACCTGTACACCTCTTGGATTCTGAGGCGGGTAAGAAAAATTGCAGCTGACTTCTCTCACCACAAACACAAACTCTTTGAATCATTCTCCCTCCAGGGTGGAAGCTGTGGTCTATCAAGTCTTCAACCTCAGGCCCCAAAGAACTGCAGATGGCCTCATCATTAAGGCTTAAGGACCCTCCGTCACCACGGACTTTCATTCCACCCCATAGACACTACTTGTTATATTGATTTAAAGTCATGACACCTGTCACCATGTGTTGCATTAATGTCCTTTTTGGGGGGTTTCTGGGGTGCCACTTTAGCAGTGGGTGAACAGGGCCCCACATGCCACATAGCCAGAGTGCAGTGGCCTGCGTTCAAGTCTGTGTTCCCCCTTCTATCTCTCTCCACTTTCCTGTCTACCTTTAATGCAAAAATACAGGCTTTTTTTTTATTTGGGTGGTACCTTGCATACTTCTAAAAAACTTGCCAGGCCCAAGGTTTTGCATATCCTCAGGGTTTCTGTTTAAGTTTTGGTATTGGTTAATCTGTAAATGCTGTTTATGTGTTCAATGCATCTAGTCTTGTTTGTTAAATCTAAATGATGTAGTTTTAAGAAGCTTATTCTCATTGCAAAGTCTAGTACCAATCATCAACCCAAATACCAAAATATCACCTTGCTCTGTTGCTGAAGGAACCTTCTAACTGCCTGTACTGATCCTCTCACCTATGTACCACCACCTCTTTCCACTGCATTAAAACATCACACAGACAGACAAGGAAATGTGTTGGAAGATACAGCCTGAGCACTGTTTTCACTGGTCACTATAGTGTCACTAATCAGAGGTTCACACTCTTCCCACTATGGCAAATTGGCCTTATGGAAAAAAGAAGGAGTGAGTACTTCAAATATATGTTTAGACTGCATGTGGCAAACATTTTAAATTCAATAATTAACTCAGAACAATTGTCTCAGAGCACAAGTGCATGACCACCAGCTGCTTATACCGCACCACACGTTATACCAATTATGCTTCAGCCATTGGAGGGCAAAATTAACTAGGTTTTGTGAAATGCTGAAAACAATATATGCATAATTTATGATGCATTTCACAACTAAATAGCACTAGCAGCACCTTCTTCATTTTATCTTAAGCCTTCCCAAGGAAGCGGTTGAAGATTTTCTTTACTGGAGAAATCAGATGCTGCTCCAGCAAAGATTAAAGCAGCCAGTGAAGGACCCTCCAGGGCTGCTTTGGGGGCTTTTGGCACGCACACAAACCACTATGTGGTTCCAGGGTTTGGTTTTTAATGCGAGTGAGGTGGATGATTAACCTCCTCTATGATAGGCCAGGCCAGACTACTCAAAAAAGCAGGCATATTTTGCTGTTGAACAAAGAGAAATTGCTGACCCTCTTGTCAGGCACCCTTTGTTCTCTGCTATTTCACTACAACAGTATTTTGATTAAGTATCATTCCAACACAGTTCACTCATTAAGTTTGATATGGCAGCTTGTTCTCACCTAGACTGTGAGACCTCTTACAGCTCAGCCAACTAGACACGTATCATTGTGTGAGGCAGTTAAATCAACTCTTTGTCAGAATGCACTCAATTGTGGTGTAGACAGAGATGTTAATTTACAGTAAACTAAAAGACAGGTGAAAAGTGTTATTCATTTGGACTCCTTCATACTATAATTTCTTTTCAGCAGGTTATCTAAAATGAGTGCTTTTGTAAGAAGATATGTATATAGATTGACTTCACGTGTCTGTGTATGAATGGATCTGCATACTCTACTTAATAACAAATCCACCTGACTTTCCTTTTTAGTGTAAAGCACAACTTTTCCAGCCACTGATTTTTTTTTTTTTTTTGAAGTTTTCCTCGGTGGCTTTGCCTTTGCTCTTGAAGTCTCAGAGGCTTCCTCCTAATACAAGGTGGAGTGAAATTTATGCTCTTTATATGCTAATAGTAGAAACAGTAAACCCCTGAGGTGGTTCATATCCCAACAGTCTGCTAAAGAGAGAGCAGATAGGCTGAGCAATGGGGTCAAATGAATCGGTTGCAAACTACCTTGGTGTGTATGTGTGCGCAGACGCAGGCTGACAGTGTCGGCGTGTGTTTGTGAGAGGGACTGAGCACTTTGTACGTCTGCATCTCTGTCGTGGCCTTAAGCTATTATGTTTTCAGCAACATGGCGACACACTTAAGTGATCCTCAGAGGCTCACTTCTAAAAATGGAAACGCACACGTGTACCTACACACAAACACGTAGTGCTACTATTTAGAGATCAATTTGGTTTAATTTGTTTGTACTCACACAAGTGACCACATAAATCATGGAAGAACAAAACAGAAAGAACTATTCCTTACATCTAGAGGAGGCTAACAATGAATTAAACATGCACACACACTCGTACATAAACAGAAAAAAAACCCAACTTCAAGCTATAGCAGTAACATTTCTTATCATTATTTTGATTTTCCACATATATATGTATTGATGTTTTTACTCCAACAAAATCTCTAACTAAAGAAGTGAGAGAGGGTGTTATTTGTTAAGTTATTTGATTTAACAATGAACAAAATCTCTCCTCCCATGTCTATGGTCAACAAGTTTACCCAGTATTTTTTCATCACGGCCGTAATAAATCTTAAACTTGTGCAGTGTATCGGTGCGTCTCATTTTTAATGTGTGTGACGGCAGGTTACACACGTGCTTTAAAATCAGGCTCTCTTTTAAATTCATCTGACTTAATAAAGTGTAAATAGAAATATATTTTAACCTTTGTATGGTGGCCACATTTTTGGTACTCTGCCAGTGTCATTGTATCAGGAGGACCTGGCACATTATTGTGCTATTAACACACATTCAAAATTAGACACATCTGTATAAATCTGCCTCTTATTTTGTCTTCTCCTGTCCTGTCATTTGTGCGTGCACTCCTTTTAGCTGTCAATCCAAGATAATGCATATGTGCCAGATACACTACTTTATTTTCTAGTATATGACCCACCCAGAACTGCAGAATGCTAAGCTTTAGATATTCTACAGTATAGCTGCCCCCATGTGAGTTCTGTGCTTTCATAAGGCATCAAAAAGTTAAAGGAAAAAAAAGGACTGACAGGTATTCATTGTGTAAGGTGGTGTTATGTTTTAAACATAAGTTGCTGTGTCCAGGAAATCAGATTGGCTCCACTCACTTTCTCTACTCATACAAATAGTCACATTCACAGCAGGAGCAACACTATACTGTATCTCCTATTGCTCCCCACCGAGGAGCTCAACTGGGGCAGTTGTGTGTTAAGCACATTGCCAAAAGGCTCCTCAAGGATAGTGGATGATGAGTGGCAGTATGTACCTCACACACTTTACTTTTTCTCCAGCCTGTTTCCAAAAATTCTGGGGATAGGAACCACTGACCTTCAACATTCAAAGCTTTTTTTTTTCTTGCCGCTGGGTTTCCACTGCTTTTTGCCCTACTTCCTAGTCCATTCTCTCTCTGTCAGTCTTAGTTTAGGTCTAGGTCCTGGAATCCATTCTAGCCTCTATTCCAAATCCTGTTTGATAGTTTTTTCTCTTCTTCTTTTTTTTACCCTGCATCTGGGACGACACTCTATCAATTAAGCTAGCAGGCCAGTCAAAATGTTGCCTCATATCCTTCATGCCTCTAGCACATACTGGTTTCCAGCCCCCATGTGTGGTCCTTCCAATGAATCTTAATCTTGTACCCAAACAGTTGCCATCAATTATGCTGGCTGCTACTGCTAACTCATCCCCTGCCTCCCATTTTTCCCCATTAAAAAAAAGCCTTTTTTCCTCCTTGCTGTGACGGAATTGCCTCGCTTGCTTGCCTGGGAAATGATTTCTCAGCAGGCTCATGGACCCGGCTCTTTCCACAGGTAGGACATAGGAATGGATGCATGTGTGTATTTATGTGTTTATTGTACATGTGCGTTCAAGGACATACATGTCTGTTGGTCATGCACTGGGTATTAAAAACAGTTCCTCCCAGTAAATGTTCTTGCAACAGCTGATTAGCTCAGCAGTCCGGATGTAATTAAGAGAGGGAAAAAATATATTCATACAATGCAGATAAATATTACAAGAAATCAGACAATCAGCTTGAAACAAAAGGGCATACAACTTTAAAAACATTCCATGTGATATTTACCCTTGTCAAAAAACAATAGCTTGAATTGTTTATTCATTTGAACCATGCAAATATTTACATTAAAATTATTGCTTGAGGCTAACAAGAGTGAAATAACACAAATGCATCCAAGATTTTAAGGAAGAATTTAATTGTCCTTTATTTTATGTCTGTATTTTTGCCTGCAGCACTGATCATAATGACAATGAATAAGGGGAACTGGAGCAACACTGGTACTTGTAATGACTTAAACATTACTTCATTAACGCATCTCTTCCCTCAGCACTCAAATCTAGAATACATGTCTTGTTCCACAAGCAAGAATGTCTATCTCTTTTCTCAGCCTGCCAGATAGTGAGAGATGTCATTCAGGGGACATACAATGGCATGTTACATACGAGAGACATGTCTAAAGTTGTCACCATGATAAAATAATTTATTTCATTAAACTGCTAGAACACACTGACAGGAAGACAGGTTGAATGCTTATGTGTTAGTCATCAAAATATTACTATACAAACTCTATTAATTTATCCATCCATCCATCCATCCTAGACATTTGGACCAATAATGTGTAGTACCTTGACAAATGTACCATACAAAAACGACATTACATTTCTCATTTAAGAATCTGCACTATTGTTTTGAAATATTTCAGCTACCCAGAGGCATTGCTTGCAGGCAAAGCCTGTGAGAACACAGAAATCTAACTTGTTAAAGCTGCAATAACCCTAAGACAGACTTTAGAAAAGCAATGTCCTTTGGTTGGAATTGTGGTTGAATTTCAATGTGTTTGCTCTTGTTTATATTTATTTATATACACAGTATGCATTTTTATTATTATTATTATTTGTAGTCATTGCCCTTAGAATAGGTAAATCACATGATATAATGTATAATTGTTCTTTGGCTTTTATATCTTGATGATCAATTGAAAGGATTCATATACATGATTGTCTAGTGAGAGTGAGACTAATCCTGACTAATTAGACTGATTAGACAGTTTATTGCACTTTCTAAAGAAAATAAGTTTTCCTACTGTTGACAGCTCTCAGTAATGAGTGACAGAAAACACTTAGGTCTTAACAGAAAACTTTGTACTATGTGTCTTGGATTGCTTGCACATCTTAGACGTATGAGTTGATGGTCTTTTTTTATTGCACCACACACTCTGAGAGGAGCTGATTGTGATTCTTTTGTCCTTGTCACCTTGCATTCTTTTTAATTTGCAGCAGGACCGCCCTTTTCATCATGCCCAAGATCGATTATAATTTGTTTTAAGGCTTAGTGGATGAATGTAAATAGCTAGGCACTGACGCTTAAAAAGATATAAGCTAACACACAGGCAGGCAAAGCAATCAGCTGGGATGCACATAGTGAATTCAGTGTTGCTTGTAATCTATGTTCTTATTAGAGGAGGGAGCAAATACATCTTGTAATACAATATCAGACTCAGCAATGAATTACCAAGTGGAAAGCTGCAGTGGTCAAACAAAGGGGAGTGTCCTATCTTTGTGTGTGTTCAAGCATGTATTTTTTTTTTCCATAGGCTATACAGTGTATGTTTTTTTTTTTATCAATCACTGTCTGTAGATACTATATTATAACAAGATATAGAGGAAAAAAAAACAGGAGATCATGGTTTACTAAAGAAGAGATATGTTATCTAAGCTGAGAGCCACATCATTTTTCCATACTTAGATTTCCTATTCTCTGTGACACAGATTACTTGTAAGGTATGTTTCTCTTGCATTGTTTTGTTTTTTATTATTTTTTGGGTAGTGATTCTGTTAATACAACAAGCTTTGTCCAATTTTTAAATGCCAAAGCAAGATGAAATGTAATTGATTACACGAGTCAGTCTACTTGATTTTTTCCACCTTCATGAATGTGTATATATATATGTATGTATGTATATATATATATATATATATATACACACACATATATCTATCTATCTATCTATATCTATATATATAGATATAGATATATATATAGTGATCACAACACAACATGGTCCAAAATCATAATGTAAGCATCACAATCGAAAAGTATGTAAAGGCAGACTGCATGGCTGGGTGTTTGATTTATACACCTGTAAAATTAGTACTGAAAACACCTGAATCTAAATATTAGGATTTGTGATCTCCTATACTTTTGTCCATCTATTATATAATTGAGATGGAGAAAAAATCCTCTCTATCACATAGCTCTCCTTTATCAACTTTATCAACCAATATTAATTCTAACAAAGGTCAGGACTAATTTTAATGAAAGGACTGAGGGAGGTTACTAATATCATCCGACACTAGCCAGCTATCTTGCAAATAATCTATGATTATAAGTATGTAAAAAAAAATCTAATAAATTAAGAATGTAATAAGTTAACATTTATAATATATCTATATGAAATATATCATTTCTCTACTACCTCAGTGACATACCATTATCTCCTCTGACACTGATACTAAATAATGGTGCTTACATGCATACATGCTGTTGATTCATACTGAGAATTTTGAAAAAAGAAAGTATAGTCCTAGAGTGCGTGACTGTTTATTATTTATGACATGATTAGAACATCAAGCATCAAAATACGAAAAGATACTAAAGTACTAGCTGTAAAATAAAATTCAACTGAAAAACAGCTTTGAAGACACCAGGAAACACAACTCTCATCCACACTCTAAGTGCTGTAATATTTCTCACTGCATCCCTAAGATCCCAAACACTGACTTCTCCAGCTTTGTTTATTATCTGTTAGAATATTTGTTTAAAACTAAATAGAAAAGTCTGTTTTATTTTTTTTGATAGAATCTTGGATTTTCTTATTTGTGTAACTTGTTTATTATTGCTATTGTTTTCTTTTATTGTTGTTTCAGATGTTACAAAAATTAGTTTTTCATTAAAGTAATTTAAAAGGTTAGACCAGTAAGATTATAGAGATTTTCTTACGCACTGATTAAAAGCAGTGAGCTAGTCAGATATAGGTCTAGGAGACTTTAAAGTCTATATCACTGTATTTCAAGATATATTGTTGCCTCTTAAAAAAAGGCTTTTTTGGGAATGATTGGATATCTTGAGGATGGATGGATGTTATTTTATTTTTATTTTTTACTTTGTGCTTTGACAAAACACAGCATATGCCTGCTTGTACTTAGTGTTCTATTAGTATTTTGCATGATTGAAAAGAAAGAAAGAAAGAAAAGAATCTAAATAGCCAAAATATTAAGTGCTGGGTAAGAAACTCAAACATGATTTTGGTGTTAATGGCTTTAAACTGTAAATACCTCATATTCTTTCAATAAATTACATCTATCATCAAAAATGAACATGTTAATAAAGACCTTTCTACTTGATCTATTCTGAGCATATTTTAATTGAATATTGCACAAATGCAGGTCACTGTGTAAACAGCGGGCATGGAGTTGTGACAATGATGAATTTCTTGAACAACAGGGTTATTCTGCAGAAACTCCAACGCCCAGTGAACTTTAAAAAATTGCCCAATTCAACCGCTTTATACAATTTTTAATTGTTTGTCCAGCTAGTGGATAGATGTATCTTTGCTACAATGTGTAAACTAAGCAACTGCTCAGTTTTTCATTAATTGCGCTCTGGTGGGCTGTTGTGTAATTGTTTCTATCGCCACACTGGAAGTGGCCAAAGGAGCTTAATATTAATTTTCCCCGGCCACAGCCAAGGGATTAGATGTGCTTTCCCCTGGCAAGGATGTTTGGCAGCCACACTTATCTGCAGCGACTTACAAGGCTTATTGAACATTAGCATGCAATTATCTTTGATGGTCTAACTTTCCTGCTGGCTGACAAGACCCAATGATTCCCTGTTAGGGATTTTCTGAGGACATGACATGAATATCAAGGTACAGGAAAAGCAGAGAAAATAAAAATGTCATCTAGTTAAAATGGACTCTTAATAAAGTTGGAGGCAGACTAGAGCACGTTTAAAATTCGGATTGATTTTCAAATACTTTGTGTCATCCATCATACACAGTTATCGATTTCATGGTCTGTTTTGCTTCTCAGTTGTCAATATGCTAAAAGTTGAGATAGTTGACAAATTAAAGGAAGAAAAAAAACCAACAACAACAACTAAAAAAAACCCCATCATCCTTTAAGGTGTACCACATTCCACCAGAACAGCTTCACTGCCTCTGCCTCATTGGAATGCCATAGGTATTTGATTGAAATATGGTGATTGCAAAAAGCTACAGCATGCGATTAAGATCATTTTCATACCCACGAGACTGTTCAGTGACTACGATGGGGGCAGTGTCATGTCATGCTGGAAGCAGCCAATTCTATTAGGATGTTTATCATATCATCATAAGATGATCACTTAGAACAACTTTGTATTGATTTGCAGTGACACTGGGGTGAAGTGTTTTGGTTTATTTATTTATTTATTTTCTAATTCTCCCATATTTATATGAATTTTGTACATAGGGCCACTGGCAGTATTCTACCTATCAACAAATGAAAATAACAAAATAAATACATTTGCTATGAGCTTTTTCAGAACTTACACAGTGATAAGACAGAAGAATGGAAAAATAACTTCACTTTTTACAATAGCAAAAGTAAATATATAACCAGGTTTAAGGTATAAAATTGCATGGTGCTATGTTTTAGCCTCCTTTTATAATTAAAAAGTAATTTCATTGACCTGGGTTATTTTGGGTTTTTTTATCCTTTCTCTCAGGCCAACTGTAAAATTTGATCAAATATGAGCTTTTTTAAATAATGAAGTTATTTCAGTGTGAAAAAAGTATGACCTTACGCTCCTTTGTTGCTCCTTTTTTTTAACTGATAGGTGTCATAGTATTAATATGCAAATGACTTTCAGAATGCACAGTACAATAGTTTTATTTCACAGTGTGCATGCTGCATAGAATAATGCTGTGCTGACCCTATACTGGTTTCTAAAGCTGTCAATAGTTTTATCAGAGCTAGTGCTAGTTTTTCTTCTTCTTGATTACTACTTCAATGTCCCCAGATGCCTCCAATTAGAGACAGCTCTACTACCCTTTGGATACTTTAATTCCCTTTCTCCTTTCTTTGTTTCCCATCCTGTGTCTATCACCCATTTCCTCTGATTGCCTTTTGCCCACTGCCCATGTTAAGTTGTCTCTCAGTGAGCGAGAGAGGAGATCAATTCTCTCCCCCATCAACAGTCAATATCTGGTCAATGGCAAGAAAAAGGAGAGCAGGCAACTCTATTGATGATTGAGGAGATCTTGTCACACCTGATTTTGTCTTTATATCTTGCTCACCTGGGGCCCTGTGATAACATTGGTATTGATTTGAACTAGCCAGTGCTGGGTAATTCAATAATGGCGGAGATGTAGGTGAATCAAAAGCAATTACATTTATGCACGGTCTTTATTGTGGGTGCAGAGGTGCTGGAAGCAGCTGACATTAAAGTAGTTTAAACTAAGCGAGTGATTAGAAAAACTGTGCGTGTTTGGGTTAGTCTATATAACTGTAGTAGCAGGTGTTTTTGCCAAATCAATGGCTGTTCTATTGACTGCATATTAGCCCATTGCATTCTATCCTCAACACAAACATAAACATACAGACACACACATATAGACTCCCAGAAAAGGTTTATGACCAGTGACCCCCTTACTGTAGTGGATTATTAACTACAGGCTCACTGTCAGCACAGAAGGTGAAGAAAAGGAAAGAAAAGTCCCCTAATAACCCCGGGGGCTTTTGAAATAGTCATGTGTGTGTACACACATATTATTGAACATGTTTCCATTCTTTTTTTATTTTCTTTTTCCCTATGCTGTGTGAAGTTGCTATACCTTCTGTCATTTTCCTTGGCCTTATTATTTATTTATCATAAAAATTCAATTTCTAGCACATTTATAGTTGTTATTTCCACTATTTGGAAGCCATGATACCAACATATTCTTGGTTACTTGTCAATTTTGGTTATTTAAAATATCATACTTTGTTCACAAGTCAATAAACCTATCAACTAAATGCCAAATGTGTGACTGTAGAATGAAGACAAGGCACACGGGCAGAATGATGCAGTCACATAAAGACAAATGGGGAACCAGTGTAAACAGGAAGCACAGGATTTTTACTAAGGTGAGAGGTATAACACAGACTTCAAGGAGAGAATTAATGGGACTCCTAAATCAGAAACTACTGACTCCTTCAGCAGTAGTTTCTCACCACATCCTCCAGAGAAAAAGTAAGTCTCCGGCTCCACATTACTCTGACTTTAGTGAAACTGTGTAATTGCCAAAGACATAAAAGTCAACTAAATACAGTTAGGTCAATCACTTTTTGGAAAAACTGTTTAAAAAAATCATTTTATGTTTTTTTTTTATTTTACCACAATAGTGAATTCTAAATCAAACAATCAATATGTGATTGAAATATAGATTTTCAGTTTTAATGCAAGGGGTTTAACAAAAGCATTGCATTAACCGTTTAGGAAGTACAGCCATTTTTATACACAGTCCCTAATGTTCAGTTCCTCAGGAGTAACTGTAAACAGGTCTAGAACCCATTGAGCTAACCAAATGCTATATTTTCTCCTTTGAGATTCTCTGCTAGGCCTACATCCATCTTCAGTTGCTGCTTGTTAGTTGTCTTTCTGCATTCAGTTTTGCATTTTATAACTGAAAGGCATGCTCTATTGGAATGAAATCAGGTGCATGACTTGGCCACTGAGAAATATTCCTTTTTTTTGCTTTCAGAGTCTCCTGGATTGCTTTGCAGTATGCCTTGGGTCATTATCATTACCCATTATGCACTGTGAAGCATTGTCTCATCAGTTCTGCCCCACTTGTCTGAATCTAAGTATAACCCTACACTTCAAAATTCATCCTGCTACTCATATCAACAGTCCCATCTTCAATAAACACTAGTCAACCTGTTCTCTTGGCAGCTATCCATGCTCATGCCAGAGTATTGCCTCCGCCGTGTTTTACCGCCGTGTTTTTTTTTTCTTTCTCCACATTTTGCCCAGTTTCTAGACAGAACAGACTTTATCAAATATTTTCCCGCAAGTCTAATCTGACCATCCTGAGTGGGACCAGTGGTGTGCACCATGTTGGAAATTCTCTGTTTTTCCATCCATGAAGATGTCTCTTAAATGTAGACATTGACAATGATAGACCTACCTCCTCAAGAGTGTTATTGACTTGGTGTTTGGACATGTACAGAGAAGGGATATCGGATATAACGGGCACAGGATGTTGAAGATGTAGCTGCCAGGCTCTCTTTGATTATTATTTTTTTTTCTTTGATCTAACAATGTCCTCCTTCACTTGTATCTCCTTGGACCTCATATTGGGAATTCCAGTGCAAAGATGCCAAATACAAGTCCAATACTTGGAATCAACTACAGATATTTTATCAGCTGAAAATACTTGTCAGTCAACTGTGCATTAATGTTGATCCTCTGAAAATGGGTGACTACATACACATGGCTGTAAGTTCCAAACAATTGATGCAATACCATATCAAACCCTTCAAATCTGAAAGAATCCACCTCCATCACAGCTTGACAGTTTGATTTAAAATGTCAAAGAAACACTTGGAAAAAAATGTGTGTCTTCATGAAAACTTTGTCACACATGCAGCCAGGTGCACACAGTGAGCAAAATCAGCAGAATTAGTCTGGCAGACAGTGTAAGACAAACACAGACAAGCACTGATGCAAGACAAAGAGCTTGTTGAGCAATAACTGCACTACAGCACGTACAAGTTATGCTTCCTGACACATAATTTGATTTTAATGAACAACGAGTCACAAAGAATGAAGCTCAAAAAGCCTGTTTCCATCGGCGTCCATCTGCAGGGATGGGCTAATGAAGTGCCTGGCACAGAGCACCTGGGCAGGGAGAGGAGGAGACTCTAACTCAAGCACAAAGCCTTTTCTCCACATCGCATTATTGCATACGGTGAATTCTAACATTAGCATTAGAGCAACTACATTAGGGTCTCTGTAAGAAGAATCCTTTTATTGTCATTATGTGTTCACACAACAAAATATTGTTTGGTAGCTCTCGGCACAGAAGAGAAGGGGCACTTAGCTCACCCTTTGACATACATAAAGGACAGCAAGAAGCATAAAATCTAGTTTTCATTTGAACTATTTAAAACCAAACTCTTTAGTCCCCAGTATGTCTCCGAATAAGTGCTGTAAGATTGAATTCAAATCACCTTGATGGTCACCTGGGTGTTCACCAAAGCTCCAAACATGCAGTAACAACATTTCCATCAACCCCCTGCCGCTTACTGCTCATTAACAAATACAGCACACAAACATTACTGGTCAACATTGCTAACCATTGGGATGTGTGGCAGCTGGCTCTTAGTCTTTCATTATCACTATTCCACTTCATTTACACTGGCAGAAAAATAGAATGTATTTACCCGTTTTGCTAATCTGACAAACAGCCAACATCCTCACTCGTAGTGTTAAGCAACAATAGACTGATATTTTCATTATTGAAATGTTGTTATAATACATAATGTACAACTACAAAGGGATAAACTGCATTATATCTCAACTGCTGTTAGGACTTTGCTATTGCCAAGGAAAAGGGGACCAGGTGAGCAGAATCCTTTTTAGGTTCAAATGACTGATTAAATGAGATTGATGAAGAAAAGAGGGGAAATAAATAAGAGGGAGAAAAAAAATGAAGCCAAACAACTCAAATGAATCAGCCAAGTGAGCTCAGCCAAGCAGTCGGAAGCTGGGTAGCATTTTGCATATAGTGTAACAGATCCCACTGTGTATGGCATGGTGTGTTTGCACGCTTGTATGATACATTTCTCATTCAGTCACAAACTGTGTCTGCCTTGCGTTTTGAGAAAAAAACAACCAAAAATAAAATAAAGATAATAACCCAAGTCATTAATTTTTAGTGTGAGGATTTGGTTGGTTATGATTAGTGTTACTGTAAGCCCCAGTCTTCAGAAAATGAGTGGAAATAACCCCTGAAGTGACAGAAGTATGACTGTGCTTCTCGTGGCGACATAGGATTATCAGCTCTGACTGAGTCTTCACATATCTGAGTCAGAGCACACATATTCACACTTGCAAGTAGACAGATACACACACACACACACACACACACTTGTGTCAAGAACACACAACAGTATCCACCTGTCACACAGACTCTATATCTATCTAGCACTCTCTCATACACACATATGCACATTTGTCTGTTTGGTCTCTGACTCACACTCATACACCCAGCTCAAACACCTGACCACCCAAGCACATTATGTACGCAAAACTAAACAGTACTGTACGCTTTCACCCAAAGTGACAGCTTTTCTGAAGATAAAATGAGTCAAATCCTTGCGTTCCAGACAGCAGCCTTCAGATTTATGACAGATCACATCTCTCACATAGATGATGCTGCAAGACACATTTTACCAGCTGCAAAATCAGTTTCGTCTAAGTACTCTGGCAAGACAAACTGGCAGTGATTATGCCTCTATGACTACTTATCCCATTTTATAATTAGCTTTAACTGCATATTCTCGTTTTCTTTAAAGAAATGGTTCCCATCAGTGAAGTAGAGTCATAAAGTTAAATCAATCAGCTACAGCTCTCTGTCTGATGTTCCGATTTCGTGTAGGTCATGCTGCCATTACAGCCCCCCCCCCCCATCGTGGTGATATGGATATATATGGCTTCTGGAGGTTTACAGCAGGGCCTGGCTCTGGAATATTGGCAGCAGATTCTGTGAACGCTGTCCTGCACCAAGGAGAATCGCTAGAGCAACAGCATCTACTATTGTGGGAGTGCCACTGTGGGTGGCATAAAAGTTGCAAGGTTTTCTTCCCCTACATTATATAAAAAAGGATCAAATGTACTGTATTGCAAAACAATATGCAAAAAAATAAAAAATAAAATAAAACACTGCTGGCAACCGCTGCTATCTCTTATCTTCTAGTATATGCACCTGTGGCAGAAATTTGACAATTCATAGATGATTTTCAGAAAACGTGACCTCAAGGCTAAGGTCAGAGGTCAAGGTCACTGGGATTTGACTTCATCTGAGATTTTCAGTAGATGCACATATGGTATCAATTTGAAAATCCTAGGTGACTTTCTTCTTGAGTTATTGCAGTCACAAGATTTTCAGAAAATGTGACCTTTGAGGTCGAGATCACTGAGATTCTAACCCGTTTGAGGTTTTTAGTAGATGCATTGATGGTATTAATTTCAAAAGTCCACATCGCCTTGTTCTCAAGTTATCACATTCAAAAATTTGGGTGTCTACGCCACCCACCCACCAACCCACCCGGCAATGCTCCTCAGCCTTTTATGGCGAGAGTGGTAAAAGGAGTAAAGAGGGATTAATAAGGGCATCCTCAGGTGCCCCATACCCGTTTTTGTATTCCAAGAAAATGTCCTACAAACTGCCCACATGAAGATGTGCTCAGACACAGAGTGGATAAGAACTAAGCACACTGGGATGCTGTGCTTTAAAGAAAAAGTTGATATGCTCAGAGCATCAGACCAGACAGAAAAAACTTTTGTGAAATGCTTTGGACTTTAAAGATACTGAGGCATGTCTTACCTGAACCTCTAAACCCCAGAATGCTTTTGAGTATAGTTTCTTTCTTCCATAAATGTTTAATGAAATATTTCTATAAAATGACAGATTACTGAATCTGATAATCAGAGTACAGATATCACTACTTTGAACAAATCCACATAATTACGGCAGAAGCCAAAAGAACATTCTGAAACAGACGCTGGGTTTTCGTGAATATTTATAGTTCATATGCATAAAGCGGACAGTGAAAAGCCTCCCAAACAAAAGTTGTGGTGTGTAACTGTGGGTGTGGTGTTTGATTATGTGGCAAAGCTGTCATGTCGTTTTCCCATTTAGATTGCCTCTCCTCGGGGGGAAACACTTGTTCGTGCGTCTGCCGCATACAGTCACGGCATGGCAACCTCGATTTCATCAAGGAGATGGGGAAAGAGGAAAGAGAGAGGGAAACGTGTGTTTGTATCAAATGTAGGATTGTATCTGTTGTGTGTTCTGGCTCCATTCCCCCCTGTCCTGGTGTGTGCTGATGCATACCTTTTTTTGTGCGTACACTTAAAATATGGCTGTGAGTGTGTGAACAATGAAAATTTAATGAAACCAACTGGTAGCATATGATTGCAATACATCATGTTTCCATCCTCGCAGCACTCCTTTGATGAAGGCAGCTTCTCCATTCCCTTTTTCTTTCTTTTCTTTTTTTTTTCCAGAGTGAATGTTGTAACATTCAGGTACACGCCACAAAAAGTATTGACCTTTCTGCCCGAATGCCGTCAGAATTGATAATCAAGGAATTAAGTGAATTAGAGGCTGGCAAGGGCATTTAGAGAGGGTGAGGGATGGATATGTGAGAGGGACTGTAATGAAGTCAATGGTGCGAGAGTAATGCCCCATCACCCGGCACCGACAGCACCCCTGCCACACACACTACCCTACTCCTCCCACCCTGCTGCAATACCTCTGGGCATCGGGGCAGAAGATATTAAAAAACTGTGGCACATCTTTTTCAAGGACGATTAGACACTTCGCCCCTTTGGTATCCTTATTTACAGATTGCCACAGACTCCGCTGAGATGGCTCAGGAGCAATATTTTGCAAGCTAACATTCATATCAAACCTTGTTTACTAGGTGATGTCTGGCATTTCCTTCCGCTTCCAACACAAACAAAAAGGCTTCCCTACCTTCACAGGCTATTTTTGAGCCTGCATTAACGCCTGTAAGATGGCAGCTGCCTCTGACAAACATAAGCTAATTGTCAATGACACTCAGCGAAAAACCACAGGAACCCTCATAGAGCAGCTCTGCGGCATGCTGAGTTATGTGAGCGGTACATCTTACTATCAGTGCCTATTTACAGTGAACGTTTAGCTACCTGCAAAGCACAATAATTCCCATTACTATAAAACCCTGCCATTTTGCTATTATTACAGCTCTATTTTACAGCCAGTGGAAATATTCCAAAGAGCCCTCAGAAGTACGCAGAGGAGAGAAGAGGGAATAAAACGTTTTGCACCTCTGCTTCACAGAAGCGCAACTTCAGCTTTCCCTAAAAAAAAAAAAAGTTATGGTTTTGATTGTCATGTTTTAGGTAATACATAGTTAATGTGCTCCTGTCTGGCATGCGCTTATGTTCTGCTTAAGGCCTCAGCAGACACACGAACACACACACAAACAAGCACACACAGAAAACTTTATTTTTATTTTTTTCTTGCAAGTTAAATCTCATGATGATGACAGCACATCAGACAAAATGCCTGCAGCAAGCAGATCTTTAGAGCTGTGTTTTCAATAGAAGTAGTCATACATTGACAAATGGGTAGAGAGTGTGAGCAATCAGGGACTCAGCTCCCACCCACTTTTCTTTTTAGTCTGTACAGTCCAGTACAAAATATACTGCAAACTTTTTCTTCCACATTTTGTCAGTGCAAATGTACTTTACTGTGACATTTCCCTGTCTGTATCAAATCTGAGAAAGTGACATGACAATCTTGGCCTAACTTTGCACCACAGTTCATCTGACTCGTGACATAGCAGGCAAAGGGCACTCATGGGCTCAGCTGAGGCAAACAGAACTGAACAGACTTCCAAAGACTGGAGAGTGACTGCCTCATTGAATTAATTATCGCTACTTTGTGGGTTGGCATCTTGAGTGGCCCTGCTGCCCCTGCCTACTGAGCCTGTGCAGTGACTGAAAGTTACTTTTTATACTTTTGAAAAGTATACTTTATGAAAGTATTTGTTGGGTATCAAACATCCCCACGAGCTAGAATGGTGGCTCTGAAAATGGCAGCTTTAGTTAGTGAATCCACATAGCCATTTAGAGCCAAAGCTATAAAAAAATCACACGAATTGTCAGATTTCAGCTAAAATATATAGACTTTTGCAGTAATATTGACTATTTATTAGTTGTTTAAATGTTTCTCTCTGGTCAGAGCGGCGTGGGTCTGTCTGCCAGATGGCCTTACAGACTTCAGAGTGCCAGATGGCCCTACTTCAGTTCAGTTTTATCAAACAAAAAGGTACATGAAAGGAGTTTTGTCCTTGTACTTTGGTCTCAAATCAAAGCTTCACTGTCATCTTTGAGAATACCTAATCTCATAATCACTTGAAAGCTTGCTTTGGTTCTTTAAACTACCACATATATCCTTCTGGAGCCAGAAGAAGCTACAGTGCATGTAGAAGGTATCTTGGAGGGTGGGAACACCGCCTGTTAAGCCACCTTCTGTCGGTCTAAATTTTATATTTCTTAAATTTAGCATTTGACTGCAGTCACTCAGCAGACTAGTAACACATTTACAGAAATCAAACAAAATTCCCAAAGAGTTAAAAGAAAAGATAGAGAATGTGGTGATAAATGAATCAGCTACCCCTCTGGTGTTGTGCCTGTTACTTTCTCTCCGACTCTCTCTCTCTCTATTCCATTACTGCCCCACTCTCTATCTAATTAAATTTGTCTGTAACCTCAGTGTTCCTGCCCTGCTTTCAGCTTTCTTTGTCTAGCAGCAATGCTTGATCCCATCCACCAAAGCTCAGTTTGCAAATGGGATTTCAACCCACCACAGGGATTTTTTTTTAAACTTCTTTCGAACACAAACCTACTTTAAAACAACAGAAACAAATGTGTTGTGGGAAGCGGTCTCTTTGAGTGTAAGTAGGTATAGCCTATGCGTCAAAAAAACAAAAAAAACCCACTTGTGTTTCTATTATGACTGAGCTGTTTAGAGGACTAATGGCTTAGTCACACTGGAATAAAAATTAGATAGCAACCTCTCTGTGACTAGAAAAAAATCTGTGGTTGCCCAGTGACTGCATTGATATTTTTGTTTTTTGTTTTTTTCCAATTGCAAGTAGTTGAACAACCAAAACAACTACCTAGAGGTTGAACGTGGAACACTCAACCTCTGGGCAACAACTTGGGTTCACAAGCTGAATTTGAAGGTGACATATTTGCAGTTTAGTTTTACGAGTTCTCAAATTCATACCATTAAATCGTAAATTGCCAGCAGACTGATCCTTCTTATTGCCATTTTATCACAGTTGTGATGCAACAATGTTGCTTTGAAGATGGCAACTGACAGTGAGAGGTCGCAGCCCTGATTCTCGCCCTCAAAAAAGCAATTTTAAACGGCTTCTCATTCGCTAACTGACATATTGTTAAGCAAAAGCTAAAGCTAAGATGAAACTGAATGATGCTCTTCTGACAAAATTAATACAACAGGCTACTATGTTTCTTACAAAGTCTAAAGCCTCTGAGCTCCTACAAACCAGCCATATCCTCATTCCATCACCTAAATATCTTGGGCCTTAAACCTATTTGCTTCTTTAATGTATTACAATGATTACACAGGCATAATGTCTAACTTTTTATTTTTAAAAGAAGTGTAATTAAGCAAGATAAATCACTCTTGAAAGGTTGTTTGCATGTGTTTTGATAAAGTAACAAGGAAGACTTTGTGTTCTAGCTAGAAATTATGGATAAGTGCTGCAGCTTTACCCTCCATCAAGTGTGCTGTTTTCTGTTTTTAACCTGCTTATTCATTGTGTGTTCTGTTCCAACAGACATGAATTAAAAACTATGACTGAAACTGAAAGACTTGAAAAGTTAAATCTTTCAGGCCTTTTCATTCCTGTCGTGTAAAACAATGCTGTTTTGACAAAGATGCTTGAGAGTGTCAATTATACACCAGGCATCCTTTGGCATTGGTGTGTCACATGTTGGGTTGTCACATCAGTGAGATGGCTCTATAACCTCCAACTCGTCATTTCTTTTTCAACATGGGTGGTAGCTAATGTGAAGGGGTATATTTTAACTGAAACCAAGATCTTTTCCTAATTGTAAATATTACTAAAGTCGGAATACAAAGCAAAAAAACCCCAGAATATTAAACTTAACAGATTGTAGGACAAACAATAAAACAAAAAAAGAAATTCCAGTACAAAGAACAAATGATTTTGTACTGGAGAGATGATCTGACACTTACACAGAAGATGAAAATAAGTTGAATGTTTGAAGTTGACACATTATTTTGACTGAGAATTGTCCATACTCTCTTGACTCTAGGGTTTATGTTTTAGGGTTGTGGGGATATTGGCATTTGGGTTTTACAGTCTTAGTTCCCTCTGTGTTACCCTATCTGTTCCTCCTCCTGTTTTGTCTTTCTGTATTAGTGCCTTTGCCCTCCTTTTCTCTTTTTATCTGACATCTTGTTTAGTAATGGTCTAAATTTCTCTTGTTTTTATTTCAATTTAAAAAATTGTTTTACTTTCATATCTTGCATAAGTTTTACTTATAGTTTTGTGATTTTCCCAATTGCCTCATTGGCCTCCTGTTTTTCATTCAGAAACAATCCTGTCTTCCTCTTTGTCTGATTTTTTGTTTTATCACCAGTTTTCCTCTTATTTTCAACATTTCATCTTCTCTGTCATCTTGTTTTTTTTCCTTCAGTCTGTTGCCTTTTGGATGTGATCATCGTGCTTTGATTTTTCTATTTATTTTTTAGGTTTTTAGTTTTTTAGTTTAGCTCTCTGTCCAGAAGAGCGCAGTCCAAGGAACAGCTAAGATACTGCGCAGGACCCTCAAGCTCCCAGGCCTCTGGTAGACGACCCGAGCTTGAAGGATAGACCGCCAGCAGGGACGAGAGGGGAATTTTTTTTTTTTTTGAGCTACTATTATTGTAATTATTGTTATTTGAAAGGGTGTAGCTATATTTGAAGTGCCATCAAGACATTTCAAACGTATTCCAACGCTTTCTGGAGGTTTTCTTTGGACATTAGCTGCTTTTTTCACACATTTTCAGTCAAAACAGAGTGTCCATAACCTTCTGTAAAAAACATGGTGGAAGCTCTGTTATGGGTTTGGGTCGCATTTCAGCCAGTGGTGTTGGGAATGTTTTTAAAATTGAGGCAACTATGAATTCAGAAAGTATCGTCAAAGTGGAAATCATCTAAATGGCAACATATTTGTTTTTTAGCATGTTAACGACCCCCCCCCCCCCCCACACACAAAAAAACCAAACCAAACCAAACAAAAAAAACAACTGCTGGATAGGTAGCCAACATCCAAAGAAGAGCTTTAAAAGCCTGGAGGACTATCCCCAAAGACTACTTAATGAAATTACAAGAACACTTGCCTAAGACAGTTCAGTCTGTGTTGAAAAGTAAAGGTGGTCATACCAAATATTCCCTTTCAACTTGTTAGAATTGTACAACCTGTTTTTCCCTGCATGCTGTATTTCCAAGTATGTTTACGTGTTTCAATAAATTGCTGCAGTTTTTTCCCATTTTTCTAGCAAAATATAAAGAAATGACATGCGCGTCATGAATTTTGCCCTGCACTGTACTGTAAAGGAGAAAATATACATCTTTAAATTAGATAAACAAATGAGAATTCATACTAGTAAGATCAGACATCAGAAGCTGATATTTAAGAGCTGCTTTTTCCTGTTTTATAGATTGTCTAAAGTAAAATGCACTTCACCAGATGTCCACTCAGTGTAAGCAAGGGTGATGAGATTTCAGGTGAAAGAGCCTGCCAGTGGCCACTGATCCCATTACTATACCTGCTTTCCCAGTGCTAAGGTCAACTGGCTGTAGCAAGTGATGCAGGAAAAGGGAAAGGGTGAGTGTGTTCGTTTTTTTGTGAATTTATGTGTGCATTTGTAGACACACACACGCTGATGTAAGTGTGTTTAGAGTGCAAGGTTGTGTGTTTCAAAGATTAATGGGTTACTGAGGTCCACCTTTGGTCTAGGCTAACATTAAAGAGTTGACCACATATTACTGGTGAGCCTCTACTGGCCAAAGTAACAACTCTGTGTGTTGAGATACAGTTTTCCCATTCAAGTGATAGACTCTGCTGGCCATCTTTTGGTAAAGTTTAGAGAGAGTGTGAGGTAGAAAGAAACACGCCAATGGAAATACTGAGAAACAAAGACAGAAATATTGACCAACGGGCAGAAAGACAAAGAACAATAAAAAGCTAGAGTCTCAGACTGACTGTGAATAAAAGAGCAATAGAAAAACAGAATAACACAGAGAAATGTTGACAGAGTCCACCCCAAACCCGTAATTTGTCTGCTGAATGTTGCTTAGGAATTATAAATCTATCACAGCAAGGCAGGGCTAGCAGCAGGATGCCACCAACACATAATGAACTGCCTATGGTAATGGAGATAGAAGCACAAACAATGTTCTTTAGTAGTCACATTCAACCCCACCACCCCGACCCCCAC